>JANCMA020173085.1:0-13734 GCA_024336925.2 Zoanthus solanderi | reverse complement strand
GCAATGATTTTACCGAACTTTACTAAATTTAGTCAGAATAAATCATCCACAAAACTAGAAACATTTAATAAATACCATCCGGTCAACATAATACACATCTCTTTTTGTGGCAACTAAAAATCCAGAGACATTAAAACTGGTTTGTAAATGTGTCTCAATGAAAGCAAGATTTTGCGTGCATAACTGTTATTTTTAATCGTATTCTAAACAGGTATCCATTATTTATTAATTTGACATAGTTTTTAAATTACAAACTTATAGTTCTAACTATAGTTGTAATGGGAATTACTTAGTATACAATGCCCCTTGTTGTCTTGTTATGTAGTTTTATAAAAAAAGCGTGTGTTTTAATACTATTATTGTTCATGGAAGGATTTTTGATATCTATATTGATTTTAGTTACAATAAAGATATTTGGTGCATTACTGATGGAAAATGAATGTAAAACACCATAAACTTGGATTTCATATCTTTTCATCAATACTTTCCTCGCTTCCAATCTCCCTCCTCAAAAAAAAAATAAATAAAAAAATAAAAATAAAACCGAAAGGATGCTTTTAGAAAGCATAAAAAATAAAACATCGGGGCGCAACTACAATAGGTATATAAGCAGTAACTATCATGTCCTTCTCTCAATATATCCTCACCATTACAAATACGATTACATTTCTAAAATCCAGCAAAAAAAAAAAAAAAAAAAAAAAAACAAAAAAAAAAAAAAAACAAAAAAAAAACAGAAAACTAAAAGCAATTCCGAGAAAACTTCATTCACAGTATAGGTACTTTGACTATGTTGTTCTTTATCAGCGTGGTATTGCTTTTAGATATGATCGCAAACTGACATCTTAATTTAGCAGACCAACAAAAATCTCTGCGGAACTAAAATAAACGAATTTACGTTCAGTTTTACCTTTGATTCTAAATTACTTCCTTTACTAACAGTAATAAAAAAATTATATGCAAGATGTTGACAGGTATATCGACTTTTAATAGAGAAGACGGGTTAAGGGTAAATCTTACTTTCTTATCCGAGCACTTGTGGTTTATTGCATTCTATCAATAAAATAAATTGTTCAGTTCTTTAACTTTAACAAAAACACAAACCCAGCAAACAACAGATGTTATGCTCTTTATTCAGAAACAAGGAGAAGTATTTAACTATACTACTATAGCGTTATCTTCAGTTGATATATATTAAGGAGCCAGTGATAGAATATGAAGCAATTACTGAAACAATATCAACTGATGAGAAAATGAAACAATAAGCATTACGGGAGTTTTAGTATAGTATTTACCAATACATCGAACACTTTTTTCCCTGTATCTGACAAGCAATTTTTGTTTGTCTTTGTATCTGTGAGCTGATTGCCCCTGTATAAGAAAATCTGTTACGTCTGGGTCGCTTTAGTTGTTTGTATTTCTTATGTTAACATTTCTTCGCCTCTACCATCTTAGACTCTTCCTGATTGTTAACTTCAATAACCGCCTGTGGCAACAAAAATTGGACTCATGTTTTAGTAACCTTTCTAATATTGACGAATTTTGTTGACAATGTAAATAAAGTTTTTCTAATCAAAAAAAAAAAAGTTTTGGAGCAAAAAAAAAACAAACAAAAAAATTAATAACTATGAGAGACTTAATGCTCTTTGAAGTAGAGATATTCTTGTCCTAAAGATAGCTGATCAAAATCATCCCTTGATATAAAAGAGATCACGATGAAACAAACTGGGTTGTCACCTCGTGAACCGAATCTTTACAACAGTTATATATGAAACTAGAGAATTATCGAAGCTACACAATTACTTATATTTCAACAGCTTTTCAAAAACTTATCACTGAGTTCATTACATACTTATTACATTCACTCATTTACAATCCAAGAGTTAACAAAATAAAGATTTAGTAAATCGAAATTTTTTTGCAAAAGGATTTTTGTCAGAGAATATGACACCATCATGTTGAGTCTTATTCTTGTAAATTAATAGAAATTTGCAAGCAATGTTTGCCTCACTTACGGTTTTGCCATAATTTTTATATTCTACTTGCGAGTTTTTAAAACACAGAGACTTTCTGGGAAAGTGTTTTTAAGGGCGTAAATGTTTCGCTAATTTTGTTCAATGTCTATTAAAGTTCACATTTTCTTAATCGAGGGTTTTTCGTTACCGAAATATTTGCTATCAAAATATAGCAAATGACATAATCATCGAATCAACGGTGAACAATATCTGCAACAACACATTTATTCAGGCCACCAAAAAGATGCAACACAATTGAAGTAACATCCACAATTCATTCACATCACCTGCATTAGGCAAACAATGAAATATTCTGGTAATGAATGCACCATCGGCTACGGTGAAGGAAATTAAACACTTCAATAGAACTGTTTCGAGTAAATATTTCATAACTAGTCAGGTGGTTTCACTTTTATGCCCTTATTAGCGTGGCATATCTATTTAAATAGTAACCAACTGAATGCTTGGCGAGTGAAAGTAACACAAAAAGTAAGGCAAGAAACTTTATTTTTACATGTGAAACTTTCTTTTTTTTGAAACAAAAACTACTTACACATGAGATATAAATTAACACCTTTTTCTCATTAGAAGAAAAAAAAATACTGTTTCACTTTGACTTTTATTTAAGACACGAGGTTTTAAAACATTTTTTATTGAAACCGAAATCTGTTTATGAACTATGCAAGGCTGACCAGAATATTTGAAATAAATGATAAAATCCTATAACGAACCACTTGAATGAATTCTGTCATAGTACAAAATTTCTTGGAAAAATCAATGACTCATTTTTGTCATGAAAAGGTTAATACTTTTGAATATAAAATAATGTCCACAAATATAGAAATACAGTGATCTCCTGCGATATATGAGTTCTTGTGGCTCAGCACCTGACGGGAGATCATGATCCGGCGTGTTTCTCAACGATAGCTCAGACTCCTTCGATTTTTCTTGTCGTTGCTTTAACATAAATGATATTTATGAAATGAAAGTCCTCTTGCAAGTATTATAATTACAGGTATTATTTCTAAAACATAGTTTCTCAATTATTACTTCAATTCTATAACTCCTTAGTTTGTATAGAACATGCTAAAGATAAAATGGTAATGTTTTATGGTGCTCTACCTACATACCCTCAAAACATTATAAGATTTGACATTTTACAAAAACGTCTAATTCGTATTACCACTCACGCTTTCTGTCTCCTTCATAAACACTATATTACCCCAATTACTTTCAAAATTATTCAGTAAAAACTCTGAAATACACTAGTATGCCCTCTTAACAAAATAATGAATACAGAATTCACCACAGCAGAACTGTATGGCGCTTTATCGGCCGGAGGTCAAAATTAAGGCATGTGAATTTGCCAGTTTGTAAAATTTGTCGTAGTACGATTTCACCTCTTAATTGCATTCGTTTGTCATTAATTACCCAAGAATCTGAATTTATCACACAGTAGAGTTCTTGACAAAGCTAAATTCATCGATATCCACTTGAATTCGTCTGAAATATGAATTCGTCTCAAGGGTCCTGGGAACGAGTTTCCATATTTGCCATGTCGAGCAAGGGGTATGGGAACGAGTTCCCATATTTCCCATGCTGCTTCACGTTCTATATCTTTAAGTCGGATTATGGCGGATTATCGCGAATGTTCAGAGCGTCTAATAATAACAACGGCCGACCGTTTGACTATTACTAATACAAGTCCAAGCGTTGAAACCGAAACTGCGGCTCCCACAAACCAATCCCCCAAAGTGCCCGCACTAGAAGAACATATGCGGATTTTTGGATTTCGACCCCCTGTGGGACCAGCACAAACAAGGTCATACATTAGCCGTGGTAAACGTGAAGCCAAGCCGTACTTTGTTCCAAAAAGTAAATGGGCCAGAAATTTCATTTGTTTAGCTAGGAAAGTCCAAGGAACCTCCCCGACCACTGCAGAAAGGATTTCACTAAGTGCCGCCACTATTTTGAACCCTGGTCTACCTAGTACCATACAAGGGCCATGGATAGTACTATACTGATATAAAATTTATGTTAATTTTTTTTTTCTTTTGTGAAATTTAAGGAAGATTTTCCTCTTGTCAGTTGTGTAAATTGCAATTTGGTCTTACCGATGGCACAGGTTCGAAAACATGAACTCGAATGTAATTGTAGTGTCTTTATATTAGTTTGAACTTGGGCTACCGATGTAATTTGGAAAATGTTAGTGTGATGATATTAAACTTGTGTATAAACATAGAATGAAATCTGATTTAATTAATATTCGAGATCAAGTAATAGAAAAATGTTTGTCGAATCGTTTACGCACAAAACTCCTTGAGAAAGGTACAGGCCTAACTCTCAATCAACTACAAACAATAGCAAGTGCCATTGAAGCAAGCAGAGCGCAAGCCGAGAGTATTGTTAGCTCAAAGACCACTCATGGAGTAAATAGAGTCCAGCATAAGCGTGATAAGCCCAAACAACAAAAAAATCAAGTCTCAATCGACAAAGAAAAAAGATGCTACAGATGTGATAATTTGGGACATCTGAGTTCAGACAAAAAATGCCCAGCGAGAGGAAAAAAAATGCGCTAAATGTCACGGAAATGGCCATTTTGCAAAATGTTGCAGAAGCAAAAAGAAACACAATGATGAGAAACCCAAAGGAGGTAAGCACAGAGCTAATTTTGTTGAGAATGATGACGAAGAATTTGCTTTTGTTGTAAACGGAAACGCTCATCCCGAATTAATGTTGAAAATTGGTGGGGTACCAGATGTTAAATTTATTATCGACTTTGGAGCAAGTTGTAATGTGATTGAACGGAAATTGTGGGAGACACTAAAGAGAGAAAAAGTGAAATGTGTGTCAAAGAAATGCCAGAAAAAGCTCTTCGCTTACGGTAATAGAGAACCGCTAAAAATGGCCGGAAGTTTTACAACAGATATCTAACTTGGTAACCAAATAATAAATGCAGAATTCATTGTTATCGAGAGTAAGGGCGAAGCACTTCTGGGCCGAGATACAGCAACACAACTTGGTGTGTTGAAAATCACCGATCCTACTGGCCACAATGTGAACACTGTAGAAGAGAAAAATTCTTCTGAAATGTTATTCAAGACATATGAGAAATGTTTTCAAGGAATTGGGAAATTAAAAGATTTTCAGCTTGAGATCCCTATAGATAAGAGTGTAAACCCAGTGGCACAGCAACCCCGACGCATACCTTTGAGCCAGCGAGCAAAGTTGTCAGAGAAACTTGAAGAGTTGGAGAAGTTAGACATAATTGAAAAAGCAGAGGGGCCAACACCGTGGTCTCACCAGTCGGGATTGCACCCAAGAAAAATGACATCCGACTTTGCGTAGACGAGACAAGCGAACGAAGCGATAATTAGAGAGCGTCACCCGATACCTACGGTTGACGAAGTACTACAAGAGCTAAACCAGAGTACAGTCTTTAGTAAGTTGGATATAAAATGGGCTTTTCACCAAATTGAGTTGAAGGAAGAATCACGAAGTATCACAACATTTGTTGCACATCAAGGGCTTTATCGTTACAAACGTCTAATGTTCGGAATAAGTTGCGCGCCGAAATGTATCAGAGGGTTATACAGCAAACTCTCCAAGGTTGTCAAGGTGTAAGAAATCTTTTTGATGATATTGTCATCCACGGAGCTACGAGACAAGAGCATGACGACCGTCTCAACAAAGTTTTACAACGAATCCAAGACAAAGGTTTAATTCTCAACAAAGAGAAATGTAAGTTCCACATATCTGAGTTGGAATTCATGGGACATGCATTTTGCAAGAGGAATTGGACCAACGAAAACCAAAGTTGAAACAGTTGTCAACGCTAGGAGACCACAGTCAGTATCAGAAGTCAGAAGTTTTCTGGGACTTGTGAATTATTTTGGGAAGTTTATCTCTAATCTGGCTACAGTTGCTGAACCTTTAAGAAAACTAACAAGACAGAAAGAACCATTTGTCTTGACAAATGAACAGGAATACTCTTTTAATGAACTGAAAGAGAAAATTACAAATGCTGAAACATTGGGATACTTTGATCTCAAGGCGAAAAACGCGATCACTGCAGATGGAAGCCCTTTTGGCCTGGGAGCTGTACTCGTGCAAGAGCAAAATGGTGAGTCTAGAATCATATGTTATGCTAGTAGAAGTCTGTCAGACGCTGAAAGGCGGTATTCACAAACAGAAAAAGAAGCCTTAGCCCTTCTTTGGGCCTGTGAACGGTTCCATATGTACATATATGGAATAGACTTTGAACTTTTGATAGATCATAAGCCCTTAGAATATATTTACTCAAAGAAGTCTAATGCTAGTGCAAGAGTAAATGGATGGGTATTGAGATTGCAGCCATATAGTTTTGTTGTGAAGCACATACCTGGTAATGATGATTATGTTCACTATCTTGCTGAGAGTGCTACACCGAGAGCTATGTCAATTAGAGAAATAGAGGAAGCATCCTCTGAAGACAAATCGTTGTCAAATTTGAGAAAGTGTTACAGAGAAAACAAATGAAACAATCTATATAACAAAACGGTATTTGTTAGTGAAGGATGAAATATCAGTTATTGGGAAGCTTTTACTGACAGGAACAAGAATTGTTATCCCTGACAGTTTCAGACAGAAAGTACTTCGGATAGCTCATGAAGGATATCCGGGTATAGTCACAATGAAACGTAGATTACGAACGAAAGTGTGGTGGCCAGGACTAGACAAAGGAGTGGAATAAATATGCAAAACTTGTCATCCCTGCGAAGTTGTCGGAGCCCCCAACTCACCTGAACCTGTTAAGACGACAGAGTTACCAAATGCACCATGGCAGCATCTGGCAATAGATCTCATGACACCATCCTTGCCATCAGTTGATCATGTATTTGCTGTTGTTGACAATTATAGTCGCTATGTCGAAATACAAGTTATGAAATCGACAACAACTGACAAGGTAATTGCAAGCCTTAAGCGAATGTTTCTAACACATGGATTACCCATCTGCATTGTGACGGACAATGGTCGTCAATTTATTAGTGACGAGTTAAGAAAGTTCAGTATTCAGTATTCAGCACGGAACCACTACCCCACTATGGCCACAGGCGAATGGAGAAATAGAGCGTCAGAACCGTTCTTTGCTAAAGCGCATCAGAATTGCTCAGATTGAGAAAAAAGACTGGAAAGAGGAATTAGGAGCCTACTTGACAATGTACAGAACCACACCTCACAGCACTACAGGTTTAAGTCCCGCAGAGCTAATGTTTGGTCGCAAGCTCCGTACCCGTTTACCTGCAATTGAAGATCATACCATAGAGGATCTGGAAGTCCGAGAGAGAGACAGTGAAGCAAAGGCAAAAGGAAAGATCTACGTTGACAGGAAACGTCATGCAAAAGAAAGCAATATTAAAGAAGGAGATTTAGTGCTGTTAAAGCAAAAATCATTGAGTAAAATGACACCACCTTTTCACCCGCAGCCACATCGTGTTGTGTCAAAAGCCGGTAGCAGTGTTACAGTTCAATCGCTGAATGGTGCCCAGTACAGAAGGAATTCTTCACATCTGAAGATTTTCAACAAACTCAAAACACCTGAAGATGACAAAAAAAATAAAATAAAATAAACTTGGAAGAAGCGACACAACCAAATCAGCCAGACAATGAAGTAGATGTTCTACCTGAGAAATCGTGTCCTCAGATAACACAGCCCAGTGATAAAAAAGATGGTAATTCAGATCATGCCATAACCCAGAGTGAAGTGACTATCAATGAGGAACAAAATAACGGTGCAGTGGCTATGCAAAAAGAAGAAAGTAGTACTAGACCTACTGTATAAGAGTGAAAAGATTGCCAACAAGATTTAAAGACTTTGAACTCTATGAGTAACAGGATTCACAATGAATGCTAAGTACCATATTTTAGAACTTTGAACTTTTGATTAACTTTGTTAGATATAAGAGAAACATTTTTGGACTTTTGGTTGTTTATTTAGCTGTTGTTCATTTTATGTATATTGTTGTATATTTTTTGATGATATTAAACGTGTGTATAAACATAGAATGAAACTTGATTTAATCCGAACTAATCCGTAGAGATAGTTCAGTAATGGGGGATCGTCTTACCAGCAACCAGACCGTAACGGTATCTGCTCTTAAAGTTTTGAAAGACTTAAAATTTTTAAGATTAGATTGAGCCATTTAAAAAAGCCAGATGTTGCATGTGTCTAACCTTTATTGAGATTCAAATATTCACTACTTAAATATTCTTTTATCTAGTGATGGAATACCTAAATACTTTTCTATGGAAACTGTCGATGAAGCAGATAGTCGTGTATTGGACAAAGACTCAGGTAATATTAGATTACAATCTTCAGTGATACTGCTTTCTAAATGTGTTGCTGCACTTGACCTGATCGCTTTTCACTCTGACACTACTTGTAGATCAAGAAGGGCTCAAAATGTACCAGCTTGAAATTAAACACAGTTTCAAGGGCTATTTGTCCTGTGGCTGGTGGTTCAAATTGAATAGAGAACAATTGCAAAGTTCAAACATGAGATACTAGAAATCATTTATACTACTATGCTCCGATGTTTTTTAACTGACTTAATGTGCTATAGCCTTTTGAAACCTATTGAAGAAGCAGATACTATATCACCATTTAAGAGGTTCCAAACATTGCTACTTGGAATATTTTGATACAGAAAACCTTTTGAATTTAAATATTCAATTTTTGCATGGAGAAAAAGCATATAACATTTTAACTAAATCAGAATTCCTTGATCCTGGCTACTTGTACCTCTAGACACAATTATTACTTCTTTAACGGTTTAGGTAAAATCTTTGAATAGGAAATACGTTTTCGTATGTTCTAAAATGATATTACTCTACACTTATTTAAACGTTATACCAAAATTTGACAC
Source organism: Zoanthus solanderi (assembly GCA_024336925.2). Lineage (NCBI taxonomy): Eukaryota > Metazoa > Cnidaria > Anthozoa > Zoantharia > Zoanthidae > Zoanthus > Zoanthus solanderi. The sequence goes on along the minus strand of JANCMA020173085.1, from coordinate 4,814 downwards.
TATAATACTGAAAAAGGATTTTTTTAAAAATGAAACAACCTTACACAATGAATAGATTTAAGTAGAGCAATAATAAAACTTGTTATGAATGTTGAAATTCTGTACATTTTAAGTCTTTCTATTGCTTGTATTAAGTTTCATAACTTGCAAAATTAATTATTTATTGTAGGAAGCTAACTTGCTTTATGTGTCTTACTTTTTTCAGAGAACCTTAAAAGGTTACAAATGCTGTTCCCCAATGCTGACAATTCATTAAGTTCTGCACTTCAAAACTACTACTGGAGACGTAAATAAAGCAGCAGACTTCCTTCTAATATCAGAAGGTAAGCAGGTTGTACACTTTTTCATGCAATGGTTTGCAGTGTTTGTGGTGACAGATTCAAAATTGCCATAATGTAATGTTCACTCGGCAAAACTAATAAGGTATTGAGTTTTAATTGTTTTATGCTCTTTTTTCATGTTTTTAGTAACCCATGATATTGGTGATGTTGAGGCTATTGACAAAAGGATCGATTTATCACTTTCAAATGATATTAGTACTGACTCCGATGATGACACATTTATGAAAAGCCCATTTCTGTTAAATGGTATGAAAGAATTTTTTATTGTCTTTGGTATTTATTTTGATATTTTGTTTTAATTTTTGATCAGTTCTGTAACATTTTGCTCAGTAAGCATGGTCTTGTGGTAAGTTCGCAAGGCGGATTTATTGATTTTATAAAATGACTCAATAGTTACCAGCAATATTTGTCTTCTAATGAAGTGTGAGTTAGCAACAGTTCACATTACTTAACATTTGGTTCCATGATGTTGTACTTAGAGACTTGTTACATAAATTTATTCATTGGTGATTATAGAATGAAAATATCCAAGCACAAGGGGGAAGTTAGCAAAATTGTGATCCTATTTAAAAGTAGTTTGTGTGCTTTAATTTTTAATGTTCTTATCTTTATTTCAAAGAAACCAATTGTTAGCTCCAGGCTGACTATTTGAATTCTTTGTATAACTATTTAAGTTACATAAGCCAGTCGCATAATTTCATCTGTTTTCCTTTGGTAACTCCATTGCACCCAATCAATTTTGTTGTTGTTCAGAATTAATATTTGGTTTACTAAAAAAAATAATACAACTTTACTGAAACATTTTTCCTCTCTTTTTGATAGATTTTTCTTTTTTAGAAAGCTTCTTAACACTAATAACGAAGAGAATCAAGAGAAGATTAACAGAACCAACTTTGAAAGAAGTTGTAGATCCATCAGATATCGTTGTTGATGCCCTAGCTACTTACAAGAATCCATCCTTTGATGAAAGACGCCCTCTTAAAATTAGTTTTCAAGGACAGCCAGCTATTGAAACAGGAGTTCTTAGGAGAGAATTGTATTACGAAGTTTTTGAAAAGATTGCAGGAAGTGAATGTTCAAGGTTTTACAGGTTGTTTGAAGGTCCAGCTAATCGACTTGTACCTGTTTATGATGCAATAATAAATGATTTCTCATGCAATTGCGCAGTGTGAAATAGATTTTCCACAGCTTTCACCAGTCTGCTACTGGTATATCACAACCCAGGATATCAACCAGGCCATTTCTTATGCAAACATTTGTGACATAAGAGACGCCTCAGTTTCTGAATATATTGACAAGGTATTACAACTAATTTGCGGGTTTTAGTTGTTAACCCTAAGCAGAATCTGTGAAACAGTGTTTCACATTCATTGCTCATCTCACTTTATTTGACCTCTTCTGCTGTTATTGGCATGGTTGATCAGAAGAATTAAAATGTGTGTTGGGTCTTTCAGGGTTGAAAATTAACTTTCAGGGTAAGGAGCCTGTGGGCGACCATCCTCAAAATCTTAGACGCCTAGGTGAAAAGGAACTAGCCCCGCACATTGCTCGATTTTTGAGTTTTAGTTGTCTACATTAAATTTTTAATTGTTAAGTAAATAACAAGGTGTAAATTTGTCCAAATTTTGTAATTTTATAGGTTTTTGTTGATTTTTTTCAAATATTTATTACAGTAAAAACCTTGTTTTACACAACATTGATTTGAACAACTGCTTTATTCACTTCATAGGAAGATAACATTTCAAATCACTCGTTGTTAATATATTTTACGCTGGTATTCAGAGTAATTAGTCGCAGTTATCTTTTCGCACTTGCTGTACCCTCTATTGTACATTCTGTTTTGCATACATGCTCTGATTGGCCAATTATTAGTATTTAGATTCTCCGCTGTCTCTTGAGTACCATTCACGCTCGCGGTTCCATACAGTTTATTCATTTTTCTGATGTACAAATGTTTTATGTTTTCACTGTGCTCCCGTTTGGTCTTTCCTCTACTCCTTATGTTTGCACAAAAGTTTTGAAGCCTTTAGAAAAGTTTTGGAGAATACAGGGTCTTTGTATAACCATCTTCTTGGACGATGGTTGGGCGATTGTTCAGGATAGAAAAAGTTGTCGTATTAAGGCCCTAGCTTTAAAGGGAGATTTGTACAACGCGGGTTTTGTTGTCAACGAAGACAAATCAGTGTGGGAACCCACCCAATTATTGGACTGGTTAGGTATAACCTGGAATTCTGCACTGGGTACTTTAAAAATTCTAAACAGGGCTGGAACGCTCCTCTACTAGAAGATGCTGCTAAGAAGTGGTCCGATGTGAAAGAGAACGTCGGTTTTCTCATTAAAGTAGAAATACCTAGGTGTTATCAACCCTCAGGCTTTACAAAGCTTAAGAGTATAGAGATTCATCATTTTGCAGACGCATCCATGGAGGGATACGGAACAGCGTCCTACCTCAGAGTTTTGGATAAGGAAGGCAAAGTACACTGCTCGTTGATGTTTGGTAAATCAAGAGTGGCCCCTCTGAAATCAGTCACCATACCACGGTTAGAATTGATGGCAGCCACTGTAGCAGCCATGATTGATGTGATGTTACGATGGAGCTACAAGTGCCATTTCTGTCTCGCGTCGTCTTCTGGACCGACTCAGTGGTAGTTTTAAGGTACATTCGAAACAAGAACAAACGTTTCAATACGTTTGTGGCTAATCGACACCAGGTGATTCACGACGTTTCTCTACTCACACAATGGCGACACGTTCCTTCGGAACTCAACCCAGCAGATCTTGCCTCCAGATGGATCATGAGAGGTACGTCCTCTATGTCGAGAGAAGATGCTTTGAAGATGAGGTTTATGGTCCAGAATTCCTTTGACAGGCAGAACATGATTGGCCGTCTACTTCTGATGATCAGCTGGAGGTACCAGATGACGACTCTGAAGTGAAAGGTAAAGTGGCCAAGGCAAGCGCTCGTGTTCATGAAACCACTACTCAGTAACAAGTAAAGAAGACGAGTCTATATGATTTGATTGATCGTTGCCCATCCTGGTACCGTTTGTGCAAGTTGATTTCCTGGCTCACTCGCTTCAAAACGTATATTATGCACAGTTGCGGCAAATCCGAAAACACCTTCGATGTTAATAATCAATAAGGACTCAAGAAGTTGTGCCCGTTCGTCCATGAGGGTGTTCTACGCGTAGGACGTCGTTTGAAGAACGCCGAAATAGAAGCAACTGCAAAGTTTCCAGCTATCCTGCCATCCCACCATCACGTGACAAACCTCGTCATTCGTGACTGTCATGAGAGAAATGGTCATGTTGGCGACAACCAGACAATAGCCATAGTCCGTCGCAAGTTCTGGGTAGTGAAAGGTCCTTCAACAGTCCGACGTGTCCTCAATTCGTGTATACAGTGTCGACGTCAGCACCAAAGACCCGTTTCCCAGGTAATGGCTCCACTTCCAACAGCTCGGGTGACACAAGGATTGCCCCCCTTTTCGTCCGTAGGAGTTGACTAATTTGGATCTCTTAACGTCAAGTACAGACGTGGTACAGCCAGGCGTTACGGATGTGTCTTCTCGTGTATGTCCACTAGAGCCATCCACATCGAAGTTTCGTCCGACATGTCAACCGATTCCTTCGTTCAAGCCGTTACTCGATTCGTAAGTAGACATGGAGCCCCCAAAGAAATGTATAGCGACAATGGTACAAACTTCAGAGGAGCTGAAGCCGAGGTCAAGGAAGCCTTGGGGAGATGGAACCAGGAGAGAATTCAAGACAAGTTAAGAGTACAAGGTATAGAGTGACACTTCAACGCACCAGCAGCGAGCCACACGGGTGGCGTATGGGAGAGGATGATTCGCACTACGCGCAAGATACTAAGAGCACTGGTTGGTCAGAAGTTGCTTGATTATGTGACCCTCACTACCACCCTCTGCGATGTGGAGAAGATAATAAACAATCATCCATTAGTCAAAGCGTCAAATGATCTCAATGACATGGAAGCACTCACCCCAAGCAGTTTACTTCTTCTCAGACAAAACAACAGCGTTTTACCGCTCACTGAACGAGTCCCCGTTAAACTAAACAAAAGAAGAAGAGAAGCTCAAGAGATTGCAGACTCATTCTGGCAGCGCTGGATTGCAGAGTACCTACCGAGTTTGCACGAACGACAGAAATGGCTGCGTCCTAAAAGAAACATTTGTGTTGGTGATCTAGTTCTGTTAGCAGACAGCAATGTAGCACGAGGAAATTGGCCACTAGGGCTTGTCATGGAGACCTACCCCAACAGCGAAGGCTTTGTTCGCCATGCGACAGTCCGGACTGCCAAGGGAAGCTACAAGAGGAATATTCAGAAACTCTGCTTACTGGAAGCATCAGATGAGCTTTAAGTTCAATTAGTGTTACTTTAACCCTTTCAGTGCCAGTCAGTTATCAACAACCAACTTCTCCTTATATAACACATACAAAATATGACATTTGG
>JANCMA020172982.1:0-13734 GCA_024336925.2 Zoanthus solanderi | reverse complement strand
TCGTCGATAGATAGATAGATTGATAGATTGAAAAGGTAAACCTAGACTCGGCCTACCACAGGTAGCCCGAGTAATAATCTTTAGGAGATCTCTAATTTTAGTTTGCTTACTAGTAGCAAAGAAAGATTGATAAGAAAACCTCTGAACTCTCTACTTCAAAATCTCCAATAGAATAATATTGATCAATTAGTTGGTTTATACTACCAACCCTGTGGACTAAGAGTTCAGCCCAGTTGGCCAACTTATTTTGTCCTTTAGATTTACAGTAAGTCTTGTTTATCTTTTAGTCACCAGTCAAATAGTATGAGGAGGGAGTCGTCAGATTTATAATTTATTAGATAAGTGCTCTATGAGACAAAAAATGACATCAATTAACAGGACTGGGTTGTTCAAAGACTGGTTTACTCATCCCTCGGTACCAGAACTTTGTCAATATCGTGTTTTTGGTCATAGATAAATAATTGCTGACAACATTATTTATGGCAAACAACTTTAGTGATACAAGATTATTTAAGAAATAAAACAAGTACTCCATGCCTTCATAGCCTAGTGAAAACCGAGGCAAATGTTTGGGAGAATTTGAAAGCAGATCAGTGAAAACTCGAGATGCAGTAGAGTGTTTTCAACTGCTCGAGAATTCCCACAAACTTTGCCGAGGTTTTTCACCAAGCTACGAAGGCACTGATAACATGTTTTATTTCTTTTATAAAATCATCATTTTCCATCTTAACAAAGAGAAAGACGATGTACAAAGTGCATATGTATACTTTGATTTCTTTCATGAAACTGTAAATTCTCACAACTTGGAAACAGCCAGTCATATCACTCACATCATTTTCGTGCTTCATAACGCTATAAAAACACACTTGTAGACCAATCAAAACACATGTACTTCCAAATTATTTTATAAAAAGATTTGGTGTAAAAAGTTGAGAAGGCTTGTATAAAAGCAAATGAAAAGGATTTTAATAGTTTAATAACTTTTGGAACGTTACGTGTTTACAATTTTGAAGACAACATTGTTAATCTAAAAACCTCACCTCAGGTTCTAAGAATAAGTAAGTGTTTTACAATTCACTGAAAGCTGGATGGCAAAATGTCATTTTTAATGACAATCCTAAAAATTCCATACTACATCATTTACATTCAGGAACAATATGTGGGGTCACATGGGGTCAATTTTATCAAAACTTTGAAAAGTTTGTTCTTTATTTTGCAACTGTGTTAAAAAATGGGATGTACATACGGCAATGAGGCCTAAAAAGTAAACAAACATTCTATCAATATCAATAAATAAAATACAAAGTGCAAGCGTAGTATATTATAAACTTTATTAATTCATAACCAGCTCTAGAATGGTGCACACTTTTATGACAATACCAGCAAGTCCTAAAAAACTAAAAGCATTTAACTAACAGAGTAATCTTTCAATTAATTATAATTAACAGGATATGCATCCTCTTGTACACAAACTTACAAATAATTCCAAAACAGAAAATTTTTAAGTTTGCCAAGTTAGCAACCGTAATAAACATATTTTCGTCTAAACTGTTCTCAGCTTCAGGATGCTACACTCCAACTTGAATTTCAAAACGACAACTTGTGGACAACTTCATCACCATTTGGCCACCTGGGTCCTGTTCCACAAAACTCCAATTAACTTAATCCTGGTTAGGACAAATTTCAATGAATAATTTTTTAATAAGTAAAGCTTCGTGATGCTTACAAAATTCTGTTCAGTTTAACTAACAATGAAACATGTCAAATCCAAAATTCCAGCCCAAAGCAAGCTATAGAAGGTAGGAAACATGAACATGGATTAAGAAATCAAACCTGTGTTAGCACTAATCAGGTTTTGAGGAACTGGGCCCAGCTTCAGAGTAACTGACGCCTAATTTGCAGATAACCTAGTTTCAAAATGGATTATGATCATTTTTAGCTAATGAATTTTTATATTCATTTGGTTTCATTCTTTTCTCTAAGATACTTGTTCATGGCCATGTCAAATGGTCCAGATTGTTGCCAATGATGTCATCCTAACATACATTCAAGAAAGAAATCCAAAATTCTAGACTAAAAGAAAGTAATACAAAAGATTTCTTTGAGTAGCAGTACTGTCTGCTGCAAAAAGCACCATTCTAATTTGGAAAGACGTTCTGGAAAGCTTGTGACAAAAATTAAGGAAAAACTATTAGGGCTTTTTCTCAGAAGACTTTGAAGGGTACATAGCAAACAATACAGCTGTTTTAGGACTTTTAAATAGGAAAAAAATCAGCTTACCTTTTTAACAGTAATAAAATTATCTTAACAGAAATATAACTCAAATGAAAACATGTCAATAAAACTAACCAAGCTAAGTTTGAAAAGAGTCCAACACAAGTTTCAAGAAAAATCCTCCATTTTTTTATCGCCACAAACAAACCACAGATAAAAATTCCATGTCAAGCACTTTTAGTGACATCAACTGCACTTAACCATCACAACAGGGATTTTTAAGTAATCTCAAACATTTGCTGAATGCAAATCTTCGGGCAAGCAAAATTATTTGTTACTACTCCAAGTCCCAATTTAATCGTGGCCATGAACTCAGTATAAAAGAGAACAAAGAATTTACTGAATTCTTTTTTTTTTTGAAGAAATGTCTCACACATTTGACATGCAGTTTGAGGTGGGAAAAAAATAAAGGTCTTTTACACAAAAATTCGCTTGTTATTTCAGTAAAAACTGTAGTTATGATTGCTGAAAATGGAACAAGTGTTCAAAATGGTTCATATTGTTCAAGATTACTTTTCAACTGTAAAGCTAGTAACATATGTCCCGCTCTAACTTTGAGTAAGAATAATTAAAATTCGATACAGTGTTTTTACTCAGACTCACTCTCTGAGCTACTACTACTGCTTCCACTTGCACTGCTGCTGCTGCCGCTTCCACTGCTGTCACTACTGCTTTCATCACTCTCGCTATCACTGCTGCTGCTCTCGCTACTGCTGTCACTTCCATTGGGAGAGCTTTCACTAGATTTTGCTGAAGACTTACGAGGGCCTCCCGATACAGACTTCACATGCCTTGATAAAAAAAAACAGATTGACTTCTGTTTTTACATCATTACATGAAATTTTAGGATCACTTTAATTCATCAAATTTTTAACAACAAAAAAACCTGAGACACCACTATGTCATGTCTCTTGAGTTTCCAAAGTAACCATCCATTTGTAGCAGGCATTCCTAACAGAAACAACTATAGACAAGCAGCAATGAACTGGGAAGATTTGTTACCTGTGCCCAGCCTTGTTTTATTACTTTTACAAGTTGCTGGTAACTTGATTTCACTTTTATTCATCAAACGTAAATGCACCCTCACCTGTTTTATGTTCATTTTCATTAATCTTTGAAAGAAATTAGAGTAGTTTTCATTTAACCATGAAAGTTTGTAAAACTACATGTTATTTGTACAAATCAATTGATTGTATTTGTCTTATTTGGATCTTATGACAACAAATACTAACAAAATAGTTATTACTTTTCTTCTTCCAATGGTCAAATGCAAACAACTCTATCCATTCACTAAAAATCTTTTTTTAAAAAAAGTTGATTAAAATTAATAAGTTACAATATGCACACGACTCCCAGTTTTGGCTTTGTAATTGATTTGCCGCTTTTTGAGCTACAAATATAACTAAACCTGTTTTGCCCGGGTCTCATGCAGTCATTCACTGCCTATTTCTTAAATTGCTAAAATACAGTGACACTAGAAGTAAGTGTCACTAATTTAACATGATGGTAAAATTGAGTGACTCTATAATTTATAATTATTTCAAAAATAAAAAAAATGGTTAGTTAATGTAACAAAGTGTTTAAAAAGTTAATGTTTTGGTACTGTGTGAGCCAATAAAAATGTTTATAGAGTCAATATTGTCCAATTATGAGATGAGTCATTTATCACTGCTCTCATCTGACATCAGGCAACACCTCTTTAGTACAGTCATCAAAATGTCCATTTACTGGCTCTCTGTAATGGTGGTGAACCAATTTTATTACTCAAAAAAGTAAAAACAATGTGACTAAAAATATGAGCTTTTGGAAAAAATAATTACTAAATTTAAGTGTCACAAAAATAAATATTTAAGCCTAAAAATCATCAAATTGGCATAGCGCTAAAACTTCAAGTATTAAGGTCTTTACTAATATAGAGTACTTATTCAATTTCAGATACTCTCATGGGCTACAAAAGATTTCTAAAATATTACAATAATTTCTGGTAAATGCAACCCCAAAGTTGTCATAATATCTTAAATAAACCTTTGGTATTAATAAAAGTTTCCTTCTCCCATCTTGCATCTGATTCCTGTTTCAATTATGGAAACAAAATAAATATTATTCATTTACCTTTCTTCTTCGTCAGATGAGCTCCTTGATGATGTACTTCCTCTATCTGACGATGGGCTTCGGAAGTCCTGTTTCTTTCTGGAGAGTCCCTGTTGCCTGGCTGGACTATGACTGAATGGCGAACGACTTCTCCGCTGTCTGCTTTTGACTGGTGTTGCACTTCTTCTTCTTCCTCTTCTTTGGAGAGGGGAATGTTTTTGAGCTTGCATCCTTCGTCCAGGTGAAGAAAGCCTCCCTCTTCTAATTGGAGGTGAGGGTGACTGCCTGTAGGATGCCCTCCCTCGAGGTATTCTCCGAGGTGATGAGGATCTTCGTCTGTAGTTTGAAGGAGACCTCTTTCTAGGTGATGGGGACCTTCCTCCAGGTGGTGGAGACCTCACTGATGGGGACCTTCTTCTGTATGGTGAAGGAGATCTTCTTCTTGGTGAAGGGGACCTTCGTTTGTACAGTAAAGGAGACCTCCTCCTTGGTGAAGGCGATTTTCTTCTTGGGGGTAAATGGGACCTCTTTCTGGATGCTGGCGATCTTCTTCTGTAAGGTGAAGGAGATTTCCTTTTCAACAATGGGGACCTTCTTCTGTTGGGTGAAGGTGACCTTCTTCTGTTGGATGAAGGTGACCTCCTTCTTGGTGAAGGCGACCTCCTTGGTAAAGGTGACCTCCTTCTTGGTAAAGGTGACCTCCTTCTTGGTGAAGGTGACCTCCTTCTTGGTGAAGGTGACCTCCTTCTTGGCGAGGGGGAACTTCTTCTTGGGGGTAAATGGGACCTCCTTCTCGGTGATGGAGATCTTTGCCTGTATGGTGAAGGTGACTTCCTTTTCAGTGATGGGGACCTTCCTCTGTGTGAAGAGGGTGACCTCCTTCTTGGTGAAAGAGACCTCCCTCCTGGAGAAGGAGATCTTCTTGGTGAAGGAGACCTTCTTCTTGGTGAAGGAGACCTTCTTGCTGATGAAAACCTTTGTCTGAAGGGTGAAGGAGACCTGGGCGATGAAGATCTTTGTTTGTAGGGAGATTTTTGAGAAAATCTCGGGGATGAAAGAGATTTTCTCAAGTTTGGCCTTCTGGGTGACAGTGATCTTTCTCTGCGAACTGGTGATTGTTCCCATTCTGGAGATACAGACCTTCTGAATGAAGGTGATTGCTGTCTGTATGGTAATTGTCTATCTGAACGTGTTCTTCTTTTCGGAGAATGCGACATCTTGGAGGACTTCCTGGCTGGTGAAAGGGACGTTTCAACTGGTGATGGACGGAGTGAACCTGACTTATTCCTGTAAACTGGTGATGGTGACCTTCGTCTAGGAGCTCTTTCTGAAGAAGACATCCGTGGTGATAAATGTTCTCTGCTTCTTGGTGGTTTTCTTGGAGACATTGAAGTACGTTGGTGTCTTTGCTGAGTAGGAGAAGGTGGAGGTGACTGATACTGCACTGAAACGTAGGCATGTTTCTTGGGGTTTGGACTTAGCATTCTGTCATCTTGTGGAACAGGCGATATCTCCCTATATTTAGCAGATGGGCTGGCCTTTTGGTTTTGATGTTCTGGTGAACTAACTCGAATATTCCTTGAGTTTCTCTCTGATGCTCTAACCTTTTTACTATCCGTACTATGTCCTGAGACACTATGTTCAGAACTGGATTCCGATTCTGATTCAGAATCAGATGATTCACTTGAGCTTGTTTCAGATGATGATGAAGCCGATACCAGTTTCTTTTTCTGAAGTTCACTGAATTTCTCATCTCTATTCGACTTATTTTCCATTTTTGTAGATTTATCTCTTACTTTTTGAGAAAGCATACTAGACATTTTCAAACTATTACGTTCTGCTGGACTTTGAGATCTTCCCTGTCTTTCATGGTCACTTTTTCTATCAGTATAGATTTCCTTTTGGTGATTTTGCTCTTTCAATAGTACATATCGTTGTGCTTTAGACAAACTTTTAAGATCCTTGTCTAAACTTTCACCACGCCTTCTAATTTCTGGAGAAATTTCAGGGCTTTCTGGACTTCTTACTCTTCTTTCTTTTCTGGGCACAGACTCCAGTTTGCGAGATGGTGGTGTTGGAAATCGTGATATCATTCTACCTTTTCTGGATGTATCAGGACTTCTTCCATTTCGACTCTCATAGTCATTGGTCCTTTTATTTCTGTCTGGTTTTTCTGCCAAGTCCCTATTACTCCTTCTTCTTTTTCCTTCAATTGGACTTCTTGATCGAGACTTCCGAGGCAGTTTTGGTTCATCTAGTGATAAACTTCTTTGGTGCCTTTTGGATCTCTGCTTTTCAATTGCTAGTTCTTTATTACTTAAATCACTATATTTTCTTGGACTGGTCACACCACGAATTTTAGTTGTACGTAAAGCTTCATAACTTGGTGATCGCTTGTCATTATCCCTCTGTTTTCTTCTTGGTTTCCGGTAGACATCCGGTGATGCTGAAGATTTAACAGTTTGTCGACCTCTTCTGGAACTTTCGAGATCTGAATGACCAGAACTATACCTTCTTCTTCTCTCTCTTAACAATTTTTCCCCTTCCCTTTCCTGTTGCCAGGGACTCTCACTTCTGCTGGGTTACAATAGCAAAAACAAAAAAAATACAAAATATGAAACTCAAATTGAAAATTAAACTATTCAATACCTAAATTGTTCACCCATTGATATAGCAAGTGACTCTAATCAACTTTAGGTTGAAATGTTTAATCATCGCAATAGGTATAACAGAAATAATGTTTGAGCATTAACCCTTCACCAGGCTCAAAACATAAGCTTAATACCCTATTTACAGTAGTTACTAAACGTTTCAATCTAGATTTGATTAAATCAGGCTAAAATTGCTTAGCTAGCGCTTACATATGGCTTTGTTACTCAAACCTCAAGAAATCATTTAATTATCCTGGTTGGAACACCAACACATCCAGGTTAAAGCACCAGCAGATACTATTTATTACTACACATAAACAATGTGGCAAGTCAGCTGATAAGCTAAGCTAAATCCTTTACAAGCCTAGTGGCCCAAGGAGCTGGTGCTTATTTCTTGTTTCTGTAGTGTGTAGCGGATGAGAGTCTTTGACTCCCCCTGGATGGGAAACTAATCCATCACAAGTTAGCTCCCAGCAGACACTGGTACTCATTAAACTACCCCGGAAGGATGGAAACCTGAGTTAGCTTAGGCAGAAAAGCAGGTCACACAAAGATTCAAATATCGGCAGAGCTGGGATCGAATCGGGGACCTTCTGCCAACCATGCTACAAGTCAGCTGATTCCAGTTAATTTGTCGAATCTAGTGCAAATATAATTTTTGTTGCAGGAGGGAATAATAAAAATAAAAGCAACTGTGATGCATTTGCATGGTATCAAACTGCTGCCAGGATGTACTGGGCTGGCAAAATATTTCACCGGACAATGATAGAGAGTAAAACTTTATTACAAAGTTTAGCACAATAAATTTTACATGGTGAAGAAATAGCACAGGTTATTGTAAAGGTTACTCAGAATATCTAAAAAGCTAATCTAGCTGAGTAACTATGATGAACAAAGTTTGAACTAAGTTTGAACAAAATCCAACTTGATTCAACATTTGCTAATATATGTACTACTAAACAATGCTGCCCAAAATTTTTGATAGAATTGTGTTAATTGGTCTACATTGTTTGACTAACAAGCTCAAACAGTTTGAATCTATTTTAGAATAATTTTCATATGGTAAAATGATTTAAATGTATTTCGAAAATGAAATTAGCATGCATACAAACATTTACTGAATATAATGTTTTATTCAATTTACGGTAACAATACCTATTTGCAAACAGAGCACTCTCCGGTTTTCTGGAAGGACTCACGGATGGAGTTTTATGATGCTCAATATGTCTTCTTCTAGTCCACTTTGATTCTGGTGTAGCTTGTCTTCCCTTCTCATTTACCCTAGGATAACACATTTTAAAATGATTTCTAGTAAGCAAAAGTAGCAATAATGCTATGTCAACAACAAAAGTTATTTTTCCTCTTTTAAATAGCTAAGTATTAAAGTGTATAATATATCAGTTGTGGGTTTTTATACCAGTATGTATAAAATGTCCTTACCCTTCTAATGGTAATGGCAAAAGAAAAATTCGATTACAATTTTTCTTCATGGTGTAATTAATGTTTAAAGTTTTGAAAAATCACTTCCAGATTCACCTTGACTGAGCGATGGGAGGCTGGTAACTACCACATTGTTTTCTGGTCCATGACGTCAAAAGCAGAATTTAGTAATGAAAGACCGGTCCTGTTTTTATATATCTGTTCCATTATCTCGTAAAATGTGGTAACGAGGTGTGCTGGAGCTACGTAAATTGAACAAATGATTTACATAGAAGCTGGTCCAGAATTTCACTACCAAATTCTGCTTTTGACGTCATCAAACAGAAAATAATACAGTAGTTACCAGCCTCCCATCATTCGGTCAAAGTGAATTCAGAAGTGATTCTTCTCTATCCGGTTTTGAATCAGTGAATCCACCTACTCTTAATAATATTAGAGAGCAAAATAATGGTATAGAGTGGCAAAATCCAAGTAAACAGAGCACAATAATAGTACAGAAAGGAAAATGCACATAATTTTCATGCAAATTATACTTCTTATATTTCTTGGAAAACGGATCATTGCTCGCTCAAGTTCCTGTTCCATTATATCTTGATGTTCGCTTTGACTACTAGTTTTTTTTTCTAAATAGTCAATTTCTTCCAGTGCTGCTTTTTTGTAAACGTTTGCGTCCAAAATACTTAAACTCTCGAACCTCTTGTTGTGGATCAAAGGTGTTGCGATTAATAGAAGCTCTTACCAGTGCAGACAAAGTTATATCAAAATCTGCATCGATATCTCTTAGGTCTTTGAGTAAATCCAGTCTATAATCTCGAAGATATCCAAGGTTGACAAGGTTTTCGGCCATTTTCAAGAAGTTTTCCAGAGTTTTCCCGTTTTTTGTAAGCAAATCTGCTGACTAGCAGGCTTGTGGGCTGCCTAGTTTCCAGTTCACTACTCTAGTTCAAGATGGAGGCTGTCGGCCAGAAATGCAGCTGATCAAAAAGTATGATAATTTATATCGCTACTTGGATACTGAATTGAGAAATGGGATTTAATCATCAACAACTACAAATAACATGGTAATTTCTATGGAAAACTCTTTTTTTAATAATCGCACAGGCCTAAATAAGGTTCATACAGAGTGGAAATGCCTGAAAACAATAATCGTACAGGCCCAAATAAAGTTGTATAGGGTGGAAAATTTCCTCAAAAAAAATAAACGTACGTATGCAATTATTCGGAACTTAAGAGTAGTGGCGGGTATGACGTTGCATGACAGCAATGTCTTTTATGATCGCCTTCCATTTCCTTCTATCCATGGCTGCTGCTGGGTAAAGGTTGAACTCCCGGAGGTCGCTGCAGATGACTTTTGCCCAGGTCTTTCTCGGCCAACCTCTTGGAGTTTGGCCTTCGATGTCTAGGATTGACACCCTGGCAGTCCATGCATTTCCACGCTTTACATGGCCAAACCATCTCAGGCATCTACAGGTGATGGCTAGTCCAAGGTCAGGGATGCTAAGCCTGTGGATTAGACTAGTGGTTGATGTTCTGTCATCACTTTTCAGGCCTAACATTCAAACTTCCATGACTCCAAACTTTAAATGCAAATTACACCGTTAAGAAAAATCATAATCAAATTTTTCTTTTACCATCACCATTAGAAGGATAAGGGCATTTTATACATACAAAAAACCAACAACTGATATATATACTTTAAAAAACAAAACTTTACTATAAGTAAAAGTGCCCTTTATCTTTTTGCCTGATCAAATTATCAAAAAACATTAAGGACTATACATTCACTCATCATTCATCCAAATATATTAAGCAGTGTTACTTTACATGCCAACAACAGAAGTGTGTTGACTGACATGCTGCATACAGTAAGTCTCTTTATGTCAATAGAACAATTAACTCATGGCTAATCAAAAATGAATATTTTTTATTCATGAACCTCTTCTCTTGTTTATGTCTCCTAGATGGTCTCTCCTCTAAACTGTAAACAAAAAACAAACAGGAACATAAGAAATCAAGTTAATCTACGAGATACAACAGTTATTATTATGTATTACAAATAAATAGCAAACTTTGTTAGAAATACATAAAAAAAATTTGTAAAAAGTATTTTTTAATATCAAATGTGTTTAGGAAGAGTGTTTGTTAGAAGTATCTTCACTCTGGCATGTGCAGTAGATCTGAAGTCAATTTCATATCAAAAAGAGTTATAGAACTAAATTAAAGGCAGATTAATTTTGTCATTGTCATTTGTGGAAGACCAGCCCTAGTTTTTTTTTCTTTCTGGTTTTCTTTTCTAAATTTTCAGTTTCAATTCTCAACATTTTAAGATGGCACACAATCTAAAATGGTTTTTAAAAACTTATGCAACAAATGGATAATCACATTTAAGAATTTTTTCTGATGTCCAATTGCAATTTTAGGGTTTTTTTCTTCTTCTAGCTCGCTCGACCCAAAATTTCCTCTTCTTTTCTCCTCAGATCTCTTTGATCTTCTGTCAAGCAAGTGCTGATTTGTCAATGAAGATCATTCATAGAAAACATCTTTATTTTCCACTTTTGTTGGTTACAAACTTTTCTATGAACTTAAATTTTTTTACAAGTAAAAAAACACTTTTCCAAATAAAAAAATTATGGTATTTATACACTTCCATATTTGGTATTTATTTAAGGTGGAAAAAACAACCACACTGTTACAGATATACTCTTTTCATTAACTTTTCAAAACAAAAAACATTGCACGGTATGCAAATTATAAACAGTTAAAATAGTTTACAGAACATCATATGGCTTCCTCACATTATGAATACAACTACTACCATTGGACAAAACAAGAAAGCAATCTGTAGATAAAAAACTAGGTTAGCTGTTTACCAGGCTGGCAGATTTACAATTAAATACCTATCACTTGAACGTCGTTGTTGCCTTTTCTTAGATTTCTGATTCCTCTGTGGTGAAACAGAGTTTTCAGAACTCTCTGAGCTGAAATAAAAAAGAGAAACAGTAAACAGACATTACTAAGATCCAACAAAAACAAAATGGCAAAAAGGCCTGCAATGAAAAATCAATGAACACCTAAAATGTTGCATCCAATGATTAATCTTGATTTGATTTACCCTACCTTTGAAATAATTTAATGTAATTTTAGACTTATACAACAGATGACTGTAAAACAAATACTTAAAACATTGGACAGATACAACATTTATAAGACAATAATTAGTAAAACTTGAAACACTTCCATCTCAACTCAAGAATTCAAAAAAAAAGGCCTGTAATGAAATTAAATCCTTTTAAAAGACTGTTGAAACAGCTAGCATATTATCTTTGTTCGGAAGTGGGACAAGAAGTTTTTGAAGCAAAGAAGTATTCTTGAACATTAATTTTTAGAGTGTTCTGAATATCTGAACAAAAAGCGAATATTTGTAAATACATAAAGAGTGTGTAAATTTCATGATTAAAATGTTTCTTTGCTGTTCACATGTTATTCACATTTGTATCTCATTAATATTCGTTTTTTCAATGATCCGGACTCTCCATTATCCAGACTATTTATTGAGGTCTCAATGGGTCCGGATAATCGAGGTTTGACTGTACAATGGACCTTCAGGAGTTGAGGGGTTTAACATAACATGTTCTTTGGAATAATTTACCTGCTGGAACTTTTGGGTGAGGAAGAAGAGGAGGAAGATGAACTGGGAGATCTTCTCCTCTTTCTTTTTTTGTGTGGTGAACCATCTCTTGACCTGGAAAACACATATTCAATGTTTAGTGTACATCTCTATATACAGAAAGTAAACTAACTCTTGCTTTGTCAACCACTCTAGGTTAAGAATTATTTACGATTTATTTGTCCTCTGTACTGGTAAAACCCAATGATTTTTTAATTTTTGAATTAACAGAGGTAAATCCATCACCAATGTTCAATAATAAGAGATTATTTTGAAGGACAAAAAACTTTAGGACTAACAGTAATTTTTTAGAATTGAGAAAGGCAACAGTATTACTGCATCCACCACTCAAATGGATGATTTCTATCTCTCAATGTTTAATCAATTTTTGTAATAACAGTTATTTAATCACTGACAACATCCATTAATTATATTTTACACAAAATCCATTCAACCCAACCCAACAACATTTAAATGAAAATTTTCATAGTGTCTTACCTTTATGGTGTACAAGCCAAAATCAAACTTGATAATGCATGACAGAAATCACCTTAAATAACTATGTCCTTGGGAAACAGAAAATCAAGAAAGTTATTTAGATGAGTTGTTTTTAACTACTAAACATGGAACTTCATGAGGTAACAATTAACTTTTGTAAACAAACACTATTCATCTATTTAAGATTTTTTTTTAAAAAGGAAAAAAACTCTTGATAAACTTCCCTTCAGTTTTTTAATCATGCATTATTGTTATTTTTTATCTATTAGTAATGATAACTGAATTAAAAGAGATGCATCTTGGTCCAAAATCATATAGAGTGTCATTTTACACACATAAGAACCCTCATTCAGAAAGAGATGAGTTAAAACGAAGAGGAAGAAGAAAAAGAATATTGAACTATGCTAGCTCAAAATTACAATTTCAGCCCTAAACTGCATGATAAAAATTAAAATTACCAATTACTTATTACCAGTAAATATAATTCCAAAATCATTTTTACAAAAAAAACTGAATGTTCATTTTCTTATTGTTTTTGATAAAATATTTTTTCTTCCTTTTATTTATTTTAGTACTTTAGTAGTTTACAGTCATCAAACATTTTTATAATGAAAAATTCTATATCAGCTTATTTTCATTGACTTTGATAGACTACTGTAATTGTTTCTGAAATGTGCTTGATTGAGTGTGACCACTGACCTAAATGACTGCCTAAGTACTCTGAATAAATCGATTTATGATGAAAATATCCTGTTCAGGAAAAAAATCCAATTGAAGGAATCACAAAAGTTTTGGGTAACTAATATTGCAGTCTTAAACTTTCAACAGATGTGGTTTTAGTTAGGAAGAACAGGATTTTTTATGAATAAAATGATTCAGGTCAAAAAGTAGCTTGTGTGGGTGTTGTGTCATATGGTGGTGATTGCCATGGAATAAATTAAAACCACATCTTTTGGTAAATGTTAAATGATTTAATATTCATTTTTAACTCATGGATGTGCCAAAGGCATACAAATGAGTTATAGTGGACACTTATGTCACTAGATCACTGGAATACTCCTGTACTAGCACTTACAACATAATATATCATGCTCAAACTTATATATCTTATAT
>JANCMA020172876.1:0-13735 GCA_024336925.2 Zoanthus solanderi | reverse complement strand
TTTCGCGCTTCTCGGATTGCTTTCAGGTGCGCGATGGTGCGCGAGCGCGATCGCGCACGTCAAATGGCAAGCACTGATTTTATTATTACATCAATGTTGTGCTGTAAGCTACTTTCCCAATCGACATGCGCAGTGCGAATTTCCCACTGTTTTGGCGGGCCACAGGTCAATCCCCAGAGCCCGCGTTCCTTCTGGCCAGCGCCAAGAAACGGAGCTCTCGTAGGTCCTTCATATATGGTACATTATGGGTTTATTATAGGGTAAGGGTTAGGGTTTATTTTAGAGTATACGCCACCATAATGTACCATATATGAAGATCTACCAGAGCTCTGGGATAATCCATTTTCCGGAAACCCAGATTCTGGGTATGGTTTCAGGGCGCATGCGTGTCAGTCATGGCGGCCAAAAGCAAAAGTGCGGATCATTTCCATGGGACAATTCAATTTTCATTAAGGAAATTAGGTAAAGCAGAGACTTTTTCTTAAAAGAACAACAAGCTTTATAGCCACTAGCTAATTTTAGGATTTCCTTTTAAATAACTGAAAAGAACGAGTATAAAAGCCAGAAAACTTTATAGTTTTTCAAAAACCATTTTTTAAAGGAATATGGCTCATCGGGGATCTGATGATGATATGTGTTTCCCCTAAGAAAAACTGGCCATAGGTTTGTATGAAAGGAAAGTTAAACAGTTTATTTTAAATGTAAGAATGTATCAGGTATACATTCACATGTGAAAAATAGAGTTTAACTTCCCTTTAATACAAACCTATTACCCGTTTCTTCGTAGTTTTTTTTTTCGAATTTCTTACAAGTTGCTATAAAATTATTAAAAAAACTTGAAGCTTTCTACAGCAAGGACGAAATACCCAATGTGGTAGGCCATCATTGTGGTTCACTTCGGCATTCCCAAATCCCAGGTACCTTTTCTAAAAACCTTGTATTTTTTTTTTTCGTTTGGATCAAAAAGCCACACGGGATGATCTGTAATTTTGCAACAGGCCCAAAAGATTTTAGTTTTGAGGTTGTTTTTGCGTATTAAGTAATCACGTTATATGTTGATGGCAGGCAGTGCAGAAATTATGAATTGTGTCTAATATTAAGATAATATTTCTGTATAACTGCACAAAAGTAATTTACCTACGCAATGACGAGGGTGAGTTAGTAATTTATGACTATGCCAAAACCAAAGTTGTATTTCTTGTGAATTTTTTCCAGTTTTACTTGTAATGATAAATCTGTGAGCGATGAAAAGTCAATTCGCTTCACAAGTGCATACTAAATACAAACATCTAAAGAAATATTGTTAACACTTTTGTTCTTTTGATATCACAATATAACCAACATTGCAGCACTTCAATTTAATAGCTATAAGTTTGAAGATGCGCCAGTGGTGTTTTCAATTGTAAAGAGGTGAAATATATTTGATTAGTTTGTTCAAACGCAACAACCATATAAGACAAAATAACCCGGAAGTTTAAAGTTTTAGCTTAAGTTCTTAGCAAAACCTAACACTTTTAACAAACATTGGTCTCTCAAAAAACCTTTTTTTTAAATTTAAAACGCGTGGTTTAAGAAACGGTGTATCACGTATGACTCACAAAGCGGAAACAAAGCGGATGTGATGTAGACGGGAAGAAACTTTGAAAAATTGTTTATCATTGTCGGAATACTGTGACTTCCGTTCATTACAGTCAGAAAGGAGTTTAAAGAAAGCTGGAACCGTTTTTAAAATTTGTCGTTTCAAGTTACAACATTTTGAAACCCGGCCCGGGACCTTATGGCTATACGGCAGAGATCTTACCAGCTAGCAACTGCACCAGCAGCGCTGCATGTAAATAACAGTAAAGCTAAAGGTTATCTGTAGTTAAAGACAATTAAAGAAGATATGTTAGAATAATTAATTTGGGACAATTTCCAACTTTATCTCGGGTGGTATTTATGATCACGGCAAACACCACATAGAAATCATGCAACTATTATTTAAAAAATATAAAATAAAGCCAAATAAAAACGAAATCTAGCCTTCGTAGTCAGTAAGCAACAAATATGCCAGCTTTTGAATATCTTAACCTTGTTTTCATACAAACAACTTCTAGGAACGTGACCACGCCCTTAATAGCATAAATGTATTTTAAAATTGGGTGCTGTTTGGTTATTAAGAGTTAGTTACTGGATGTGAGTGGTTTGTTTACAAATAAACCCACGCGCTGGCGATATGGCGAACAAGAAGTTTGAGTAATCCACGATACGAAGCAAAGTGCATTAAAGGACAATTTCGAGTTCATTATATCGCCAGCAAGTGGGTTTATTTTTAAACAAACTACGAACTGAAAGTAACTAACCCTTTTAATATACAATCTGAGTTCACTTCATTGCAAGGCGCCATAAATGACTTTAAAAATTTGAAGCAAAACTTTGAAGAATCCATAAGTTCAATAAGTACATAGTTTATAATATGGCTTAAGTTCAAGTTAAATAAAATAGAAATCACAAAAAGCTGTACATGAAGAAAGATTGTAAAAAAACAAAACTTTTAAAATTTAACGCGAAGAAGAACAAGGAGCAAGTACCGAAGCATTCCCTGAAATTTGTCAAAAGCTGAAATTAAATTGTAAAATAAATTCAGAAAATACTTTATTTTAAAATTTATCAGCATGTCCTTTGGGAAGTAAGTTCAAGTTTTAGAAAAACACAATGTCAATGCAACCTGTATTTGAAGTGTTTTCATACGTCGATTAAGTACCGATCAAAAGTCAAAAAAAGTCAAAAATCAAGAATCTGCATATTTTTTCTCCCACTTATAAAATAAACCAATTTCAATGGCTGTAAATCTGGTATTTCATTTTGAAAAATTAAACAGAAAAACCTATCAAAACTGTTGCAAACTGCTTCACATGAAACCTAAACTTCAAGCTTGTTTAAAATGCGGGAAAATTTCTGGGCGTGCACCAAAAAGCCCGCTAAATGGTTTGCGTGTATGCCGAGTATTACCGAGTATTTTGTAAGCATCACAAAGCTTTACTTATGAAAAATTAGTCTTTGACTTTTGTCCAGGATTATATAAGTTAAACGGAGTTTTGAGGAACCGGCCCAGCTGATATTGGATATGTAAGAGGGACGAAAAATCATGGATGCTCCAGCTGGATTGATCACAGACGATGGGAGAATTTGAACTTTCTCATAAATCAGGATAATAAGTGAACAAACTGTTCTCTCTTTATCTTTAGATTATTGGAGATTTAAAAGTTTTTCTTACGTCGGAGTAATAATTTCTTAACACTAGAGTAATTTAGTATTTTCTTGATCAAATAATATGAACCTGATTTAAATTTTTTCTTAGACTTGGATTCTTTCACAGTTGCTAAAATGGCGCACACAACCTCGAACATCTTTCAAAATGTTGTAATTTGAAACAACAAATTTCAAAAAAAGTTCCAGCTACAGTGAGACCTTTTATATAAAACTAACTTCTTTGTGACTGTAGTGAACCGGACGTCACCGCATTTTGACAATGATAAACAATTTTTCAAAGTTTCATTTCTTCCTGTCTACATCACATCCGTTTTGTTTCCGCTTTGTGCGTCATACGTGCTTGCGACCTCTGAGTCGGCGATACGTTGTTTCTCAATTCACGTGTGTTAAATTTAAAAAAAAAAGGTTTTCAAAGATCAATGTTTGTTAAAAGTTTTAGGTTTTATTAAGTACTTAAGCTAAAACTTTAAACTTCCGGGTTAATTTTTTTTTATATGGTTGTTGCGTTTGAACAAACTAATTAAATATATTTCACCCCTTTACAAATGAAACACCACTGGCGCATCTTCAGAGTTATAGCTATTAAATTAAAGTGCTGAAATGATGCTTATATTGTTATTTCAAAGGGAAAAAAAACTTGTCAACAATATTTCTTTAGATGTTTGTGTTTAGTATGTACTAGTGATGAAACGATTAGACTTTTAGACATTGTTCTGAGATTATCATTACAAGTAAAATTGTATTGAAAAAGTTCACAAGAAATTAGACAACTTCGTTTTTGGCATGGTCATAAATTACTAACTCACCTTGGTTTTTGTGTAGGTAAATTACTTCCTTGCAGCTATACAGAAATATTTTCTTGATAAAAAGACATAATTCAATATTTCTACATGCCTGCCTTAGAGTGCTACTCAACCGCCAACACAATATAACGTGATTATTTACGTAAAACGCTCCATTGTCCACTTCAAACAGATCGTTGTAAAACAGGAACAATGAAAATCACTCAACCATTGTTGTAAATAGATCGAGACCTTTTACGTCAAGATAACTTTACTTCAGTGATACTAAAACATTGCAGACGTCGGAAAATAACTTGATATCTATTTAGACAATATTTTCATGTGGAATTTTTTTCTGTGTCTTTGAATGACTGAATAACGGGTATCACTATCTGATATTTTTTGGGACGATACGATAGACATTGGTTATCAAGAGACATGTTTCATTGCATGTAAGTATATGCCTGTATGTTAAGTATTTTATTTTTTATCAAATCCTTGTTTTACCGGCCTTGCAAGTGCTTTGCTTGTTTCGTTTGAAATGATTACACTCGTTTCCTTAGTTAAGGAAGGCCAACCTAGTTATGAGGTCTGTCTTGGGCTGGAGACAGTTAAACTCGTACTTCAAAGCTCTAGCAATTAACGGCATACTGTGTTTAAGGGTGTCTGAGATTTCTATACTTAGCATTTGGCGGAGTCATTCTCTGTCTCTGATTTACAGTAAAAAACATATTGGTACTCTATTTTTATTTACAAATATTGTGCTGTTAGCTACTTTCCCAATCTGCATGCGCAGTGTATATTTCCCACTGTTTTGGCGGGCTACAGGTCTTACAAACCTCACAGGATCCTGTGGCCCTGACAAAACAATGCCAGGCAAACACTGCGCACCGTAATACTTGTAAGATCTGTGGCCCGTTAAAACTATGATATGTACATGATTAGTTAATTAATTATGCGTGGTAAGTTAGTTAGTTTGATAGTTTGCAATTTAGTTAGTTAGATTGTTAATTTGTTATTTCGATAGTTTGATGGTTGTTATCTAAGTTAGATGTTTAGTTAACTCAGTGGTGTTAGTTAGATGGTTGGTTAGTTAATGCGTTATTTTGTTTGTTAATTAGTTGATGGTTGTTAATTAAGTTAGTTAGATGGATAGTTACTGCAATGGTGTAATAGTTGGTTAGTTAGTTAATTAAATCTTATAGTTATTTAGCTAGTTAGTTTGTTAAATGGTTGGTTAGTTATATCGATAGTTTGTTAGTCAGTTTGTTGGTTGTTAATTAGGTTAGTTATGTCTTTAGTTAATGCATGGTTTGGTAGTTGGTTAAATCAGTTTTAACTAACTGAAAATTATTTAGCTAGTTGTTATTTATTAGTTAATTAGTTAGTTAGATGGTTAATTCAATGGTGTGGTAGTTGTTTTTTTGGCTAGTTAGTTAGTCAGTTATTAGTTGCTAGTTTGTTAGCTTGATGGTTTGTAATCAAGTTTGTTTATAGATGGTTAGTTTACTTAATGGTCAGTGAAAGTGGTAGTTGGTTAGTTAAATTTAATGGTTATTTAGCTAGTTAGTTGGTTCAGTAGAGTTAGTTTAGCTAGATGTTATTCAGTTACTTAGAGCTTCCAAGTTATTCTATTAGATTGTTTGTTGTTCGGTTGTAGTTAATTAGTTGATAGTTTGTTATTTATTTAGTTAGATGGTTAAGTAGATAATTCGTTGGCTTAGTAGTCCGTTAGTTAACTCGATAGATAGTAAGTTAGTTATATTGTAAGATAGTTCATTACTTTATGGTTAATTTGTTACTTAGTTATTGAGGCAAAAGGTAAATAATCCAACTAGTTAGAAAATATTGTTAGGTTTTGGATGATAAGCCGGTTAACTATAGCTATAGCCTACGGCGATGATCAAACTTTTCAACCTAGAGTTGATTTAACAACGTGCTTCCTCACTTTATTCGCTTTATTGAGGTGGTTAGTTTGTTAGTAAAGTAACAAGTAAGTTAGTTTGTTAACAGTTGTATGTTTGAGATTATAAATAGGAAATCATTACTCAAAAGCTGATCAGTGGTCAGTTTATTTATCAAATATAGCGTCACTCCAAACCGTGGATACATTTTCGCCCCTTTATTTCCGGACTAGGGTCAATGTATCTCTGTATCTCTATTAGCTAGATGTTTATTGCGTGAGTTCGACGAACGCCTCCTAATCTCGCTCAATAATATAACTTTCCGAGGCAAAATGCCGTTCACTGACTTAAGCTCGCTATCAGGTTTTGACGCCTCGTGATCTTTGGTGCAAAGCCTTGTTGTCATTTTCTTCGCAATCAACCAAGTGAAGAAAGCACTGGGTTTGTTTTTCTCTATCCCAATCGCTGTATTGCATTTTTTGTAATGGAAGAATTTCTCTGACAAGATTAAAACAGTTTTTTGAAATATGATGATGACCATATTTATTCAATAATACTTCTGATTCACATCACATATTTTGTTCTCTGATTCTAGAAGCCCAAACAGGTCACGTGATCTCTTCTTGCAAGGCGCTTATGCGCAAGAAATCGATCGAAGGTTTTGTTGTACTTTTTGTGCACTCTAATATTACCATTATTCATGACATAATATGGAAGGCAGCTCCTACCAAGGTGAAAAAAGAAATTACTCGACTCTTTGCTCTACGATTCTAACACTAACGACAAATCGAACTCTCCGCGATGTACAATGGAAAGAACGCACTTACATAATCCATGAAAATTACTAGTTACATTAATTAATTCGGTAGACCTAGGTCATGGGTTGAGGGCTTTCACTTTCACTCTTTATTCTACAATTTAAATCACAGACTGAATTCAAGAGAACGTTTTCATAATTACTCAAACAAAACAAAATTATTATCGTGCAGAGTTGATTTGCTTCAAAGCATTGCTACCTGAAAACGTCGTTTCCGTTACATTCATTTTTTATCTGTGCATAATCAAAGGCGTGACACTACCGTCACAAAATCAACCTAAGCTTGGAATGGGCGAGGGAGATCAGAAAGATAGTTACTTCACACGTAAGAATGCATGAATTTATAACTATAAAACGTTTATAACGATGAGAAACTGTAAATAATCACATTGATTTTATAGTACTAATATAGTTTCTTTACAACAGTGGGTATTCCACCTTTAGACTGTAAAACTGTGCGGTGTGTGGTATAGTTGCTTGATATTGAACCGACAAAAGACCAACTCCAAGGTGAGCAACAGGCCATTGTTGTTAACGCCCAACTTTGTTTTCTTCTTTCATTTTAATTTAAAGTAGTGTTAGTTTTGCATTTTAACAATACCTGACCAAATAGACTAAAACTTGGCTAAACTTTGCATCTCTCTCCTTTCAATTCAATTAATTGGAGCAGTTAAAGCAAACGGGAAAACTTCAAATGGCTTGGTGTTAATTTTACAACAATAAAATGTAACCAAACTTGGACACTAGTTACAAATCATAGATGTAAAAAATCTCCATTTTTGTTTTTGAAAGCAATAGTAGACTAAACGAAACATTTCATCTCTAATGTCTGTTGCAGATATCCCATTTTCTTTGAGTCGAAATAGCTGCATGTTGCGTAGAGTTCAATATATTAGAACTGTTTCGAATTGCAAAGCTAATTCCAAGCGCTCGTTTGCAAATTTCATAGCTCTTTTAGAATTGGATTAAAAAACGGTACATTATTTGTTAAAGCTATTTGTTCCGTTTCAGATATCTTTCGTGCGCGCTCATATCAACAACATTTTAAAGAATAATTGGTGTACTGCATCAGTAAAGCATCGACCTAATAATAGACGGACCTAACTGTTATGCTTGCACCTGATATATAAGTTTTATAGTTTCTACCATGTATTCCGTTGCTGCAGAAACTAATACCATCTCTTGAGAAGTGGGCCCAAAATTTTCTAAATACTTATTTATTTTGTTTTGCGCTAGCATCAACAAGGCTTCAACTGTTCAATGCTACAAAGAAACTGCTTCTAGTAAACAAACCAAAATTGAGTGTTACAGTGTGCTCGAAAGGCTGACCCATTTTACAGTAATCGGTTGATTTTTTAGCCAAATATCTATAATCAGTTGGTTTTTCGGCCCATTTCATGTAATCAGTTAGTTTCAAAACACCCGTTCTTTGTAATTAGCTTGAATTCTCTTTAACTTTCAATAACCAGTTAAAATCCTAGGTCGGATTCTTAGAAAAGTCAATTAGCCTCAGTCGGATCCTTTTGTGTATGTTGGTTTAGCTAATATGACATCTACAGTTGAAGTGCTTTCCTCGCATTTTTAAGATAATTTAAGCTTACTGAATAAAATAGTATATCTTCCTTACCGAATGTTTTATTTTTCTTCTTTCACGTTTCCTGATATTATCAGTGATGTAATAACAGTCTAACTACATGGAACCTATATAGCTGTCATTAATAACCGGCATGTACATATAATACTTTGAGTAAAAGTTGCTAACATTAACTCCGTATATGCTACAAGAATTGATTGTAAAGTTCACATAATTAGTAGCCATCTAGTAAGCACTTACGTGAGTAAATAAATTTGGTAGTAGGTAGTTGTATATTAGTTTGAAATGAGATTAAAAGCCGTTAGTTACAAAAATAAGTAAAAATATTTTAAGATCTTGAATTCGAAGCGCTGCACGACTAAACTGGATTGTTTCATTTATGAAATGTTGTATACATCAAGTGCCAAAACCCATTGCTCAACATCCACTCAGACTCTATAAAAGCTGAACTGTTCCCACGATGAGGATATTTATTTATAACATTATGTATAGTTAAAAGATCGTTTTTACATACAAGTTATTTACATATTCACTGTTGAGAATGACCCGAGAAGTGGTCGAAACGTACAGTTTTTAGCGTGCATTTTTTATTTACTTGCTTTAAAAAGTCGTTATTAATAACAAGTAAGTAAGCAAGTAAATAAGTAAATAATCAAGTATATAAGTAGGTAAGTAAGCAAGTATATAAGTAAATAAGCAACTATATAAGTAGGTAAATAAGCAAGTATATAAGTAAATAATCAAGTATGTAAGTAGGTAAGTAAGCAAGTGTATAAGTAAATAATCAAGTATGTAAGTAGGTAAAAAAGCAAGTATATAAGTAAATAATCAAGTATATAAGTAGGTAAGTAAGCAAGTATATAAGTAAATAATCAAGAATATAAGTATGTAAGTAAGTAAGTAAATAAGTAAATAATCAATTATATAAGTAGGTAAGTAAGCAAGTAAGTAAATAATCAAGTATATAAGTAGGTAAGTAAGCAAGTAAGCAAGTAAGTAAATAATCAAGTATATTAGTAGGTAAGTAAGTAAGTAAGTAAGTAAATAATCAAGTATATAAGTAGGTAAGAAAGCCAGTAAGAAAGGAAGCAAGATAGCCAGTAAATATCCTCACTTAACAGCTGATTGGTTTAATTGTCGTCAAAATCAATCAGTATTTTATTTCTTAAATTCTTAGTAAACTTTTTTGATTATTAAACATAAATTTTAAAAGCTTTGATTCGGAATATGATAATGTCTAATGATCTGAAGCCTTTTTTATTGTGAATGACTTTTAGTATTTGCAAGAAGCAAATAAACTCACAGTTTCATCAGGAGAGACTTTTAATTTGAACACAGTTTAGAACAATTCTAAGTCTAAAGTATAAATTGACAAAACTTTACTGACCTATTCAGTCTTTCATTGCAGTGAAAGAGTCCTTCAGATTCATATACAGTAATATGAATTTTTTTTCGCCATTTAAAATCTAGAAAATTGTAAATTGAATAATTATATCAAATTCTAGTTAAGAAGTTTGCATGCCTTAAGCTCCGATACAACAAGTTGTTTTCTTGCTTGCTTCCGTTTACTTTGAACAAAAGAACTACTTTCGATCACAGTTTGTCAAGCAGAAATATAAATACTCTAAAATGGTTTGAAACTGAATACATTCTGAGACAATAGTTAATTGACAAGCCTTCGCTGACTCATTTATTTTCAGGAAGATAATCCTTAAATCTTCCTGCCTTTTAGGAGTCCTGTAGATATAAAATGAAATTAAGTCGGCATTCAAAATTTAAAGGAAACTGTCACAAGAAAAAAGGAAGTTAAAGGAAACTTTTCTTCCTGTACAAACCAAAACCATTAAAAAACTTTCATCTCTTCAAAAGTTTGATGCAAATTCCTGTTTGACCGTTTGTTCGATGTGCATTGAGCTCATATACCTTCAACACATTTATTTCATTCAACATAATGATAAAGTAATCATTTCTCAATTAGTTTTGGTTACAATGTGTTACAAAACTACAAAAAGAATAATTCCAGGCATAAACTTTTATCCCATTGACTCCTGGTCTAATTAGTGATCGTTTCAGTTCTATTTCAGTGCAACAATCCATATATCAAACCATACGGTTTTAGTGCTTAAACCATACGGTCGTTTACTAGCACTAAATTAGTGCTTAAACCATACGGTTTAGTGCGGTAAACACAATTTGAGTTTTCAAGGGTGAAATATGCAACATCACTAATATTATATATTGTAGTAAAATCGCTTTCCAGATCATTCCGTTCAACGTTAAATTTTACGCACAAGTTTTGAAACAACAAATACAAATATCTTTTCGAGTTAAACTTATTTAAAAACTGCAAACTTTGTCTACATGAAATCGTGTCGCATCGAGTTTCGATCCGGATCGCCTTGCGTTTCATTCTATGTTTTACTTTTCTAGGTGGAAAGACTTCACTTTTGTTCCGGAGTCATGTTGACACTGTGCATTTAAATGCAAAACTACGTAAGGGGAAATATCAAAAATTAGAGCGAGTTCATTTCTAATCGAAACTCGATCAGATATCATGTAAACAAACTGTATTTTTAATCCTCGTTGCCAGTGAAATACTTCTATAACGCTTTATACTTATTATAATTACTCTATACAAATAAACAAGTCAACCCAATATGGCTGCCATGCATTCCTCTCTCCGGTGCTTCTAAGACACAAGTAGACCAGCCTAATGCTCGCTCGAAAAGCAACACGCGAGAAGTGACAAGAACACAAGGAATACGCTATAAGTAATGCAACTAGCTTTTAACGAAAGACTTGAGCCTCAAAGCTAGTTTCAGTTTTTAGTTTTTTACTTATATACTATATTTTATGTCCATGCGTAGATATGGATATAGTAAAAATGCACTACAACACAATACAATACAACACAAAATATTACAAACAATTTAATACAATACAATACAAGACAATGCAATGCAATACAACTCACACAACAAACAATACAATGCAGCATGCACAGCACAACACAACACAACATAAACAATACAATACAACACGAACTGTACAGTGAAGAAATCCTTTTTGAGTATCTTGTTGTTTTTATTAAATAATGGTGAGCATCTGTATAATATAAACTTGATCATATCAGGATTAAACTACAGGCAGACGTTTGCTACTTAGATATCGTTATCGTTATCGTTCTTGTTCTTGTTATCGCAACCGTTATCGTTATCATTAAATTATCGTTATCGTTATCGTTATTATTCTCGTTATCGTTATCATTATCGTTATCGTTATTGTTCTTGTTATCGCTACCGTTATCGTTATCATTAAATTATCGTTATCGTTATCATTATCGTTATCATTAAATTATCGTTATCGTTATCATTATCGTTATCGTTATCATTAAATTATCGTTATCGTTATCGTAATTATTCTCGTTATCGTTATCATCGTTACCGTTATTGTTCTTGTCATCACTATCAAAATCGTTGTCGTTATCTTTCAGTTAACATTGTTATTAATATCATTAATTAAATTATGTTGTTCTGTATAAAACAGAGCTAAACTATCCTAAAACGTTTTAGACTTTTCTCATTAATTTAACTAGGCAGTCATCGTTTATGTCCAGCAGTTTTCTAACCGCCATTGTTTCACCTTTGCTTCCATATTTATTGTCAAGGAAACTTGCCAGCTTTTCTTGCTCTCGTCCTTCTGTACATCTGCTGACAATCCATTGAGCTGTATTTTTGCTTACGAGTCCAAGAGCTTGTTTCTCCCACAAATGTTCCGTCACATTACCACTTCTCCTTTTTTCATTTTTGATTTTGTTTGGTGTACCATTAACTCTAAACCTTGGTTTGCTTGCCATTATGATAATGTTTCTGCTTCGGTCGCTTTGAAAAAGACATCCTTTATGCCGTATTAAATTTTTTCCTGTGTAAATGTTTTTACTTGTTTTCCTTCCAATACTTTTCGTCTCGTTTTTGTCTTCACTTGTTGAAATCAGTTTGGAACTGTAAATGTGTTTATTCCTTGCTTCTGGATCGAAGGGAAGCAAAACTGAACATCCTCTACTTTTTAAAACCTCTTTAGAAAAATGTAATGGAGGCATGAAATCCAAAAAAGATGTCTCAAAATTCTTCTGTTTCTTGTTTGAAATGATATTGGAGAAAGTTGAAATTTTTATCATTCTTCTATCAACATAGTTCTTAATATGGCTGTGAGTTTTGCGAGAATTTTCTTGACATTCCTTGGCTGTCACTTGAGATATGTGTTCATCAATTAGCTTTGAAATTTTGTGCGTCTGAATCTCGTACTTTCTGGGCAAAATGTTTTTCATGGATTTAGTCTGCAGTGCAGAGTTTCCGGGAACAGGAAAAAGCTGGGATTTTGAGATCATGGATTGACAATCTTGCGGCTTTTTTCCTCTTTCGCAGAGTTTGAAATTTGACGGAATACTAGAGGTATAGCGAGGAAATTTGGAAGATGTTTGTTGTTTTTTCTTCTTGGTAACTGGAGTGATAGTCTTGATTTCTCTCATTTTGGGAAGAATGTTAAGGTTATTTATATTCTTTTCTGTTCCCATAATCACAAAAATGATTTGGCGACACTGGAATACAATTTTAGAAAGGACGAAAACAGTTAAAGCAGGTTTAACATTTACTGCAAACGTTTCAATCTCTCTTGTGCTATGACAACTATATAACAAACAGATACCATCGAAAGAAAGAAAGTGACGCTAGATTTCTGAAATGTCCAATCATATAGCTGTGATGATTAACCCAAGAGTCTGAAGGAACCCTCGCAAATTCCCATTGTTTCATTTTCACCGCATAAAACAAAAGGAAAGAGAAACAAAGGCATAGACAGTTGAGATTTGTATTCTTGTGTTAGTTTTGAATCGCTCCGGCTATCATTCTCAAGAAAAACAAATTCCACGCTTACAACGAATCAGTGTTCCTTGAAAATCTATTTCGGTTTAACTGAAAGGCGAACAGCTGGTGACGGCAAAAAATCATCGAAATTTATGAATTTTTATCCAGGTGTGATTGCATCCTTAACTATTAAGGGCTAAATCCAAACAGCAATTTAGGCAGACACTAATAGCTTTATTGGTAATCCTTGCACAAACTCACGTGTGCATAATTTTAGTAATTTGCTATGGTACCAACGTTTAAATGCCCTGCTTGGCAGAGGTTTTTTTCCCCCCTCTAAAGAGAAGGAAAAGAAACCTTTGCACGGATCTGCTTGATATTTTATCGAGCATGCGCCAACGAAGGCTCAAATTCTGTCAGCGGATAAGAGTAGATGGCTCATAATAGCCCAGCGGTTGTTCTACATTATGATATGTGCTAAAATTCAAACTGGTTATAACGGGTTTTAAACCAGTTTTGAGTTA
>JANCMA020172769.1:0-13735 GCA_024336925.2 Zoanthus solanderi | reverse complement strand
CCTTACCTTACACTTCTAGCTGAGCAGACAAGTTTATAATTCTGACGCCTCGCAACCTCGGCCTCTTGGCCTCGGTTTCTCGTTGTCAATTACCAACGATCCAGGCATGCGAAGACACGAGTCTGGCAGCGCAGCATCATAGAGCCGATTTACGTGTAGAGAGCAGGGATAAAAAATCTCGATCTAGGTGTAACCTAATGTAACAACAGATTTTGTGTGAGCCAATCATAGCACAAAACATTTTCAATGAACAAGCAGCAGCTTATTTATTTTATCAGACATTTTATCTGACAAGTGTCGAAACTGATGAAGATTACAGTAAAAGAGAAACATTTAATACGCAAAACAAAATGTTATAATAAAATTTTTTATAAGTTTAAAAAATAAGGAAAAAATTATTTACAATAAGAAACACCAAACGTTTATGACTAAAAAGTCATCTTCAAGGTGATTAAAAAACTGAGATTTTTAAACAAACAAGTGAAATGTTATATTTCAAAACTTATCCCTGAGAGAATAACTTGATCACTTTTTATAGACTCGCCTTGCGGTCGACTTTTTAGTCGAAAACGTTTGGTGTTTTTTATTGTAAGTAGTTTTTTCCTTATTAACTTTTAAGGGAACATTATGTCAAAACCTTTTATGTTTAATAATAATAATAATAATAATAATAATAATAATAATAAACTTTATTTAAAGAAGGTTTAAAAAGTACTTTTAAAATACACCAGTTTAGTCATAGACTAATCTTACACTGGGCCTTCTGAAAATAAATAAAAATAAAACACTAAATAGTATCAAATATTAGTAAATATAAGGGACAAAAACAATACACAAATAAAAACTAATCAGCAACAATGTACATCTCTAAAAAATACTTATAAAGTTCCTTTTTAAAGGAAGCTAAAGATCTGATATTTCTAATGTTTGATGGTAAAATGTTATATAAGGTTGCTCCGCTATAAGCAAGACCATTTCTAGTTAAATTTAACTTATTGTTTGGTACATATAAATCATTATTCTGAGTACTTCTTGTAGCTCTTTGAGAAACTGATTTTTTAAACTTAAACAAATTGCTTAAATACTTTGGCACAAGGCCACTGATTGCTTTATAAGTCATTAAAGTTAACCTAAAATTTACTCTATAATCAATGGGAAGAAGTTTAGATTCTTCAAAAAGAGGACTAGATGGTGCATGCCAAGGTTTGTCATAAATTAATCTTAATGCTAGTTTTTGTAATTTCAAAATTCTAGTAATATGACTAGATTGGCCCCATATTGTGCTACAATAATCAATAATTGGCTGAAAAAATACTTTATAATATAAAATCCTTATATTGGTTGGAAGGTAAGTCCTTATTCTACGTAATAAAGCTAGGTTTTTGCTTAATGTTAATGCAACATTGTTTATGTGTTCTTTCCATAGCAAATGCTTATCAATGGTGACACCCAAAAGCTTGTCATAGGGTACACTGTCCAAAAGTTTATTTTTATAGTGAACTTGTAGATCAGTACATCCAATCTTAGATTCTTTCTGATAGGTAGAGATTGTCATAGTTTTAGTCTTTTTAACATTTATTACCATATATACCATTTGATAGACACAAATGATGTACACTGTAAAGAGCTGAGGTAAGTTCATCAGATTACTTTTTCACAGATTTGCCTCTAGCATATAATGTTGAATCATCTGCATACATGTCAATGTTTGATGTTGTGGAAAGAGGAATATCATGAATAAACAAGATAAATAGTAATGGCTCAACTATACTTCCTTGTGGTACGCCGTGAGATATTGGAGTTGGGGATGATAGGCTGTCTTTGACTTTAACACAGTGGCTTCGTTCCTTTAAATGAAAGTCCATCCATTTCAACAATAAAGTATCAAAGTGATATAACTTGAGTTTCTCTAAAAGCAAATCAAGGTTTATCATGTCAAAAGTTTTACGGAAGTCAATAAGAACTAAGCCATTTAAAAAGCCATCCTCAATGTTCTGATACCACGTATTTAGAAGTTTGTCGAGGGCTGTCTCACAAGAATGTTGAGGGCGAAATCCTGATTGAGCAGTAAAAACTAGATCATGAGATGAGATAAAGTTGTAAATATGTTTATGAATGTGGCGCTCTAACAATTTACTGATGATAGGCGAGATAGAAACCGGTCTATAGTTATCAGCGTCTGCATGATTCCCTGATTTAAACACAGGCGTAATTCTTGCAGTCTTCCACCGCGAAGGAAATACTCCAGATTCAATACTTCGATTAAAGATGGTAGTAAGCTGACTTGAGATAACAGGAGCTGATATCTTTAGTATTTTGGAAGTTACGACATCCAAGCCTGTAGCTTTGTGTGAGTCTAAATTGGCTAGAGATTTTTGAACATAGTCTTCACCCACAGGGGGTATTGTAAGTTCAATATTATCAGGCAGTTTGCTGGCATTATTCTTTTAATTTAGTGAAATCAGGATTTTTGCTTTCAGTTGGAAGATATTGATAAACAATTGTTGCAAAATGTTTGCTTAAGCAGTCACTTATATCACTACGTTTCGTCAAGGTCTTATCATTTACTTTAAGGATTGTAGGACTTGATTTAGATTCTTTGGGGATAGAGTATTTAGATGCTTCCATACTTTTGATAAGTCTCCACAGCTGTTTGTGATGCAGGTTTTAAAATAGTTTTGCTTGACTTCTCTAATCAGTTTGACACAATGGTTTCGTGCTGATTTCTACATTTTAAAATTCCCATTGGCTTTATAGGAGTCTCTTTTTTTCATGCTATGAATAATTTCATCTGTCATCCAGTCTGGCTGTTGAGTTTTTTTTAACCCTTTTACTCTTTAAAGGGAGGTGTTTATTCATAACATTATGAAAGAGTTCATACCACTTATCCAGAGTTTCATTCACATCATCTAAGTTATCCAACTGGTGCCATGGGCATTGCTGTAGGTCCTCAAGAAATGCCTGTTGATCAAAATCTTTATAGCTTCTGTAGGTAATACTAGTATGGCAGTTTTTTTGAACCAAAGGACCTTTTAAGAACTGCACATATAGGATAGTGGTCACTTAATCCAATTTTAGCCACTTTGACAGCTCTAGCTTTGTTAGGATGGGTGGTAAAGAAATGATCAATTAAAGTAGCAGTAGTTGCAGTAACTCTTGTTGGTTCTTTTATGAACTGTATAAGTTCAAAGACAGATCAACATTAAATCATCCTTGTTGATATCCTTCCAGATAGGCATTCGCTTTTATAAATAAGTTTTGTCTTAACAGTACTTTTTAAGTTTTAAATGGAGAACAAATTTATAAACACCTTTATAATAACATTATCAAAAATGACACTAATTTTTATGACCAATATGGCTTTAGGAAAAACTCTTCAACATCTCATGCACTTATTCATCTTTATAACAAAATATCTGGAGCTATAGGCTAAAAGAAAATTACAATAAGTGTTTTTATTTAACTTTTTAAGGTATTTGATGCGATCAATCCTGACAAAGATACTTTTACAAAAGCTCCAATACTATGGTTTACGTGGAATTCCTCTCGACTGGTTCGAAAACTTATCTCAGTAAAAGGCAGCAGTTTGTCAACTATAATGGTCATTTATCTTCATATAGGCAAGTAAAATATGGAAAACCGCAAAGCAGGCTCTTTACTTTTCTTGATTCTGTAAATGATATTTGCAACGTTTTAACTTCAAGCTCCTTACATATAATTCTCTTTGCGAAAGATATGAGTATTTTTTTATCGTGTAAGGATTTGAACTCTTTAAGCCTTATACTAAATAAAGAATTGAGTAAGTTAACTGAGTGGTTTTCTGCAAACAAACTATCTGTAAATATTAAAAAGTACATTGTTTTCAGACCTAGACAAATTAGGCAGTCAATTAATATCAAGGTTAATCTATGCAATCAGGAGCTTGTCAGCATTGAAGAGACAATATTTTTAGGCGTGATATCTGATCAACATTTAATTTGGACTTCTCATATTTCTAACGTAGCCAGGTAAAAGTCAAAAGCAGTAGAGATTATTTATAAAGTAAGATTTTGCCTTTCGAAATTGTCCCTTACTATCCTTTACTATTCTCTGGTGTATCCTTATCTGCAATATTGTGTCAGTGTGTGGGGCTCAACATATCCAACAAATCTAGATCGTCTTTTTAAGCTACAAAAACGAGCAGTTAGCTGGAGCACCTTTTGATGCTCCTACTGACACAATATTCAGGAATTTAAAAACATTTACATATCGTAATATATACTTAATGCAATTACTATTAGGTAAGATAAGTTTTCAATTCAAAAAGAGAATGTTTCCCCAGTCACTGACAAACGTTTTTTTTAAGCAACCACTTACGTCTCCCCATGATCCAATTTGCCATTTAGGAGCAAGTCTTTCAGCGAATACATGTGTAGAACATTCCCGCGGATCACAGTGATGCTTCTGAACAGGGGGTTTGTTCAGTGACGAACAGAAAAGATCAGAAACCCTTTTCTGTCCTTGTACACACTTATAGCCTCTCTTCCTCGAGCATCTGTTCTTTATTACTGTGCACTGCAATGGAAAGGGTAAACATTTAAGTACAGTTGTTACTACTATTATTACTATCAACTACAACTAGTACCTTCTATTCCTGATCTTCAATAAATCCAAACCACTGAATATATGAATCGAAATGTTTTTTGAGCTTTTAGTCCAGCGAGAAAACTGTCATTTCTCGGGTATTTGTTGCGCGTCCTGAAAATTCCCAATCTTTAAAGACGTTCGAAGTTTGGGTTTCTTGTGCAGCACTTTGTGACGTTTTTGTTATTTTTTTGTTTGTTTTTCTTTTGCCAGTTTTACTAAACACCGGATTTACAATCATTGAAAATGGTTTGTTTTATGGTGGCAAACATCTGGAGGCGAAACAATATAGATTCCCAACTATTGTCAAGATGGCGATGCTTACTTAACCGAAGACGACGACCCGTGAAAACACTTCAATACCGGTTCAATTCTTCCAATCCTTCATTCAAACATTGAATTTATTACTTTCCAAAGGACTGCTGATGAATTCCAAAACAAGGTAACTTGTTAAATTTCTTTTACCGGCTTAGTTTAGTGTTTTACAAATTTCATTGAATGCCTTGCTTCAAATTTCGTGGGTCTATTTGTAAACAAACCACGAACTGAAGTCACTAACCCTTAATTAGGACATAAATTATTTCAGCAACACTAATCTGAACGTAGACTGCAAAACAGTCTCTTCCTTCGCCGGGAGATCGAAAATCTAAGCGCGTTCATCAAATGGGAAATTGGGAAGAGGAAATGGAGGCGCGGATGGGAGCGAAAAGGAATGGGGCGAGGGGCTGAAGAAAGAGACTGTCGCCTTTGCATACTTCAAATCCGTTCTGGAATTTTCCGTTCCTCAGGAAACGCTAAATTCCCATTGGTTAATTTTTGAAAGGAGCAGTCAATCGCATCGCACCATCAAAAGCAGAGATGGTAAATTCAACATGGCAATGGCGACAAGAGTGAGATCTTTGAAAATTATGTTGGAATTTAAGGATAAAAGACTAAAGATAACAACCAATTTTCAATGAGATCAATCAATTTTTTTTTCTTAGAATAGCCTGAGTTGAAAGCAAGCCTAAAGAGGAAGAAAACAGTGAAGTTAAACCACGAGTCTGAATGACAACAGCTGTGTTTACAAGTGTCAAGATTATTTCGCATTTTGGACATTGGATCTCAGAATTCAAAGATGAAACTTCAAATAATTCTTGTATTATGCGTTTTATGGCTCCTTTTCCTCCATCATCGGAAAAAGAAAATATTGTGTTTGAAAAATCGTGGTTGTTACGTATACAGAATTCAGAAACTGTACTTTTCTTTTTTATTAATTAGTGATTGTTTTTCCTATCATGTAGTTTTACTAAAAGCAATGAACCATTATTGAAATTATTAACTTTGTTTTGAAGACATAATTTAGCATTTGTTCTGAAAAAGTAAAAATAAAAATCTTATGGGCTTTCGATACCCCGGTGGTTTTGGCGGACACGTAAATCAGTATCATAGAACTTAGAAGGCATTTAATGATTTATTGCTTTAAATCTGAATTTAAATAAAATTCAGTATTGTTATATTTAATGTTAAGACGTTCGACGTCAAATAACTGACGTCATTAGCAACTGCTTGACGTCAAATTTCCGAAGAAGACATGGCAAAACCGGTAACGAACTGTTGCAAAAATGCAGAGCGTTAGTCAGCACTAGTCCAAGACACCTCCTGTGGGAGGGGCGCCGCCTTACCAGTGCAATCAGTTGAGGATAAGGCGCTGAAACTGGCTGTTAGGGTATCCTCCTCATGATGTCGAGGGGCTGGACCCAACTAGCTATAAAGCACTAGAGTGTTTGTACTTCTTGTAAACATTTGGATTAAAATGTAAAAAATAGGACATATTTGAATCAAAAGGTAAGAAATGAGAATATTTGGATTAAATTGTATGAAATACGGAACACCCAGGATTGACCTGGTGGTGTAACATACCAAAGAAATACGAATGGAATATCTTACGGCTAAGAATTGACTCTGTTTCTACACTCAAGTTTCCTCACGTTTAACCTTAAATAAAAAAGCAAATATGAAACGAGAGAGCACATGTATCCACGTTTTAGAAACGCAGACTACGGTGCTCTGCTATGACGAGCATTTATTATCAGTGTGACCTTACCCCTCACCCTAAAGTCGGTTAAGACTTCCATTCTTACAAAGTCTGTTAAGTCGTAGCAGCTTCAGCTGGTAGTTAACCTGTCTTGGATTAGAGCCCCTGCCTTGGAGATCTTCATTGCTCCGAAATGCCGTTTATTTCTTCATACATGGTTTTGGACATGTAAATCTCTACAGGATTGCTTTGTCAATTCGTAGTTCTTAATTTGTTAAAGAACGGATATGTGTTGGAGTCGGTATTGGGTTACAACTTTGAGCATGATAAACAACTAGCCTTTGGCTGGCTTTTTATCACTGCCCTTTACACCGTACTGAAGAGTCCCAAAAAGGACGAAACAGCTGTCTATACGGTTGAAGTTGCTGGCTTAGTCCGAGCTCTTGCTCATATTGGTTCACTGACAGGTTAATTTCAACGTAGTTTTCCAGCCATTCATTTCATTTTACTAAATCTAGAAATTAATGTAATTTCTTTGTGAATTTAGGCTTATTATTTCATTTATTAAGAGGTTAATGGCAAGAAATTGTTTTCAAAATGCTCGAAATAGCCATTTTAGAGACTCGGCCAATTTTCAAAATGATTTGAGGAGCATGCCCCAAGAGTCCCTACAAAGCTCGTACTTACGACGCGCGGTGTCCCCCCTTTTGAAAATCCTACATCCGCCGCTGGACAGGGAAAGGAAACGAAGGCGCGAAAGAGAGCGATGCGGAATAGACCTGAACAGATTGTGCTCGGCAACTTTGGCTTTCAGAGCAACTTTTTATTGATATATCTAAAAATAATAGTATTTAAAAAGGAAACATGTATTCATTGCTGTAAAAAATATTGATCGATGCTTGGCAGGGTACAATATGTTGAGAGAGCATTTTTGCTCAATGGTGCTCATGTGTTTAAATAAGCCTCGTCCCATTCATCCTACAGGGGCGTAGCCAGGGGGTGCCAGGGGTTTCGGAACCCCCGTCCCCCTCACACCTCGCCAACATTTTTGCTGGTCGAAATTCCAAGGTGGGCGATCCTATAACATGCACATTTTAGTCTTTAAAGCAATAAATTGTTGAAAAAAGATTTCTTTTTGCCTCCTTGTATCGCTTTTTAACTTGAAACGGAAGGAAGTTATCCTTCACTGTGTCAATTTGTAGAGCTACCTCACCGCCATACTTATCACTGACCAAACAGGCTTTGGTGATTTGAAACTTTCCTCCTTCCCCCATCCTCTTAACCCTTTCAGTGCCAGTCAGTTATCAACAACCAACTTCTCCTTATATAACACATACAAAATATGACATTTGGTGATGAGAAAATGAGAATTGATCAAACAAAGCCAACTACTTAAGATTAAAAGTCAAATTCTCTCAAATTTGTTTAATGAAAAGTATGGGCTCAGGTTGGAAGAATTTAAAAATACAACTGGCACTGAAAGGGTTAATTTAAACATTTTCAATCACACACGAAAGATGTGGTAGTGATGCTGTCCCAGGCAAATAAAAAAAATATGCCAACACAATTTTGTCCAAACGCACTTAAAATGTTAAAACTTGCCCGACTAAAAAAAAAATCTCTTTTTCAAGCATTGTTGAAAGGATCTTACAGGTTTACCGTAAAGTTATGATATTAAATCGCCAGTAAGATGACGAAAGGGATAAAAAGAAGCCAAAATGTACTGGCTATCAGTTTTTATGAGTCAAACATTTTGTTAGCTTTAAGAAAACTTCGTGATCTAACACAAAATTACTAATCGATCAAATCTGAAAATAGTGGAATTATATACAGCAACTTAAATTCTAAGGTTTTGTACCGTAAAGAAAATTGAAACCGCACATTCACAACATCCTCCTGTGTCTTGAAGAAAACACGGTCAGACAACGAAAATATCTCTTAAGAAATAGATATCTTCAAAGAAAACGATATCTTTTAAGAAAAATATATCTTAAAAAGATATATTTTATCTTTTTTAAAAAACGACAAAACTTAAATTTCAAATGTCAAATGTGTCCCTAATTGTTAGCCAAAAAAGTAGAAAAAGAGACTTTATTTTAAAATTCGCTTTTAAATGATATCAACATAACTGTTATTGTCATTGCCATTGGTAACAGCACATCGTCCTGGGAATCAAGTTCGCAGTGGCGTATGCCATACCAGATGTTCCGGAGTGGGTTGAGGTTGAGATCGCTAAAGTAGAATGGAAGAGACGCACAGCCCTTAAGGTACACTCAAAATTCTTATAGAAGGCCTTTAACTCATGGCGCTGGCGTTTATTTCCGGTTTCAAAATAATCATAATAAACACATCATCATAATCATCGTTGTCTTTTTATTATCATAATCATTATTACCCCTATTATCGTCACCATAATCATAATTTATTTTCCAATACAGCTACCCCTCCCATGGAGGATTTTTAGCGGGGAGGATTTTTAGCTGGGGAGGATTTTTAGCTTTAATGAATATAATCATAATAATCATCATCATCATCATGACGATGATCTCATTGTTAAAGCTACTATCATCATCATTATCGTCGCCGTTTTTATCATCATAATCATTATTACCCAGCTACCATCACCATCACCATCATAATCACATCACCATCATTTTTGTTGTTAACATCATCATCATCATCAATAACCCAATCATCATCATTGTTATGATAATAAACATTATCGTCGTCGATACTCTCCTCATCATTACCCTCATTTTTATCATCATCGTAATGAACATCACCATCGTCATCGTTACCATCATTATTACCATTATCATAATGAACATCATTATCGTCGTTGTTTTCATCATTATAATCATTACCTCCATAATCATGAACATCATAATCGTCGTTACCATAATCAAGAACATCATAATCGTCGTTACCATCATCATGAACATCATAATCGTCGTTACCATCATCATGAACATCATCATCATCGCCTTTGTTTTCATAATCATAATCATTACCCCCATCATCATCATGAACATCATCACTATCATTTTTATGGCCATTATATGGGATATCATTATCGTCGTTGTATAACCATCATCATCCTAATCGTTAACATCATCATCATCATCATCATCACCACAACCACCATCACCATCATCATCGTCGTCATCATCATCATCATCATCATCACCACCTCCCAACTTTATATCATCATATGGGATATCATGATCGCTGTTGTACGACTATCATATTACCATAACCACCACCATCACAACCAGTATCACCATCATGACGACTTCTTAAGATAAAGACACTTTCCTTTTAGATGGCACTTAAAGATTTTCTTGTTGTTATCCGTAGGATGCAGAAAAAGCTGCTTCCCCGCCAGCCAGCCCAGAGAAGAAAGCTGCTGTGTAAAGCAACTAAGAAAGGACTTGTCACTTGCCACGTAACTTAAAACTTCATGACAATACTGTATAAACACGTTAGGACACAGCAAATGCAGGAATATTAGGAAGTTTAGACGACGATGAAAAGACAACGGCAAAACCTCCCCCTCCCCCCCCCCCCAAAAAAAAAATATTTTACTGGAATACAATAGCAGCAAATCGGAATGCCTCAAGCTGACCACATGCTCAGTGTCATCTTTAGTCATAGCCCATAATATTGTAACTTTTGAAGCTCTGTAGACAACGTCAAAGTAACAAAATCTGTAATCTTGCTTGTCTTCAAGACTGTATTTATCAACTTTATCTACTAGCAAACTCGTGAAAAGTCGAGACATCATTAAATAATGGGAAAAAAAGAAAAATCAAACACGAAAGACAGTTTTCGCCACTGTCCTCTTTATTATGCTGTATCAAGTAAAGTTGCGGGCTGTGAGAAATTTAAGTCTGCCACTGACTCCCACAAGCAGAAAGGGAAAAGAGCTTTCAATTCAGAGAAATGCAAAAATAATATCACATAAAAGATCTTAGTGGCGATCTAAACGAATATAATCTTATCGAGTTTCTAAATTATGCTTATTACAATGAGGTACAGTGTATCACAAGGAACGAGTTAAAATCACATCGAACGGACAATTAAATTACGTAAACTACGTTTAGGTTAATTACAAAAACTACGTTAACTTAAAGTAGGAGATGATCAAATTAACAATACATAATTAAAGTAATCAACAGAAAATAAACGATATAAAGAGACGGTAACGACAAATTTCTATGGCCAGTTGTCAGACAATAGATCTTATATAAACAGGGATATTGTCAAGAAAAACTCGGCCGGGGCAATAAGCACAAATCTAGCAAATAAATAGTGAAGAAATCCCGACCGAAACGAGGATCATACTTGTAAGTGTTCAAATCT
This sequence comes from Zoanthus solanderi, assembly GCA_024336925.2. NCBI lineage: Eukaryota > Metazoa > Cnidaria > Anthozoa > Zoantharia > Zoanthidae > Zoanthus > Zoanthus solanderi. The sequence goes on along the minus strand of JANCMA020172769.1, from coordinate 2,733 downwards.
TGGAAGAGTCGGGGTTCGACAGGCAGACATTAAAGCAGTAAAACAGAGATTTTTTCAACGGACAAAAACAAAAAAAAATCAATAAGATATAGTACCGAATTACTTAACAACCAACTGGAATCCAATTTCGTTTTTTTTCCTGGAATCGTATACTTTGGAATTGAAGTTACCTATGTCAAGGAATTCCGATTCCATTCAGATTGCTGGAAAACGTAACCATATTATGTTGAAGTGCGAAATCCAGTCATGAAAATTTTTAATTTATTCAAAGGATTCCGGGATTCTTTCAAACGAGCATGGAGTCCAATCAAAAGAACACGGAATCTAATTAAAAGAATCCGAAATTCCTTCCAAGGAATCTAATCAAAAGAAAGCCGATTTTACCAAAGATTTACTATGTTATCTAATTAAACTAGGGGGGGGGGGATAAATCAAAAGCTTCTATAATTCAAACAATGACATCAGCAATTCAGAGTGAGGTGAGACTAATTTAACTTCCGGTAGCATGGATCCGACCGACCCTGCTTTTACAAAGTGTAGAAAAACATCCCGGAATTAAGCTGCACAGGGTTTAGCCAAACGCAGTGTAAAAGTGTAAAAGACTAAAAATAACATTCTTTTAAATAGTCAGTTCTCGCAACTGAAATCATGTTGTGAAGTGAGAAGACAAAACAAAATTATTAACGGAATTTTTATACATTGATCAAAGCAACGGTTTTATTAAAGAAAAAGTAGTATTTTTTATTTCCCTTTTTTCCGACCGACCGACCGACAATATAAGTTCTATAAGAAAAAACCGTGCTATCAGAAATCAAAATGGTCTGACCCAAGGAGAACAAAATCCATCTTTGATTAACTTAAATAGGCCTAAAAACACTATAAACGTTAGTTAAATGAAAATAATATGACGTCGTAACAAGTAGATATAATTATATAAATTTGAGAAACAAACTAGGATTGCATAAACCCAGTAAGTTTGAAGACTCATTGGGACGTCAGTTAACGACTTAAATAGGTCCACTAAGTGTTTATTCACGTCTTAACGGTTACGAAATTATGGTAACTTAGTGAAGTTAATCATTAATTAGAGTCCCAATTTAAATTATTTTTCATTATTTTTGTTTTTGCCATGCTTAACTGAATGTAATTGTTGTAAATTGAGATACTTCTTTTCTAAAAAAAATCGAATTTAGAGCGAAGAAGAAAAACGTTATACTTGAGATGGGCTTGTATACTGCAACTGTGAGACTTTTTTTTTCAGCTTTTCTTAGTTAAATCAAAGACTTTTTGTATTGTTACCGCAACTTAACTATAAAAAGATAGAAGTTAATGCACACACCAATCACTGGAACTTTATTTGTGATTTTATACACAGTCAATAAAAAAATGGTTGCACACAAAAATTGTACTGTTGTGATGTTATGAAAGTTCTTTACTTCCAGTTCGGATGAAAATCAAGAGCATTTCCAAAACATTCTAGGGTTTTTTGTTTCTGAAGCTCTATTTTTTCAGGTGTCTACAAATTTCTTCATTGTTTTTATTCAGGGCTCTCGCAGCTCAGGAGCCAACAATTTTAAGACTTTTTAAAGACTTTTTAAAGCTAAAAACCAAAAAATTAATATTGAGGCCAATTTTTTAACACAAAAAATCAGAAAAAAAAACCTTGATGAGATAAAAATGCTTTTATACACTTTCCATGGTAAGCCTAGTGCCTTTACAAAATCGTTGGTCAAAAACAACTGTAAAAATTTCACCCTACATGCAGAGAATATACGTCAATATTGTATCAAGATTTGGCTGCAAGAAAAATGCGCTTTCACTCGCACTACATATTTAATGCCTTCTAAGACCTCAAAAAGAAGTTCTAGAAAAATTAAGACATTTTTGAAGCCTTAAATCTGTAAAGAGAAAAATAAATACATTTAATGATTTTTAATGACCCGCGGAAGCCCTGATATGAGGTTTCTAAAAGATCTGCTTTATAAATTAGCTTTCAAAACAACATCAAACATCCTGAAGACAGCGTAAAAATTGTCGAAACGTCGTCAATAAATAAACTATAAACTATGCAGAACGTTTATAAACCCGATTAGAACAATGAAGAAAGAAAGAGTTTTCGTCTTAAAGTGGCTTTTAAAACACCAATCACTCCATTAATTGCCTGATCAAACTATGACGTTGACCAATACCAATACACCCAATCTAGTTCTATAGTCAGGGAAAAAGTCTCTACTGTTTCAGTACATATCTGAGAAGTCCTCCGCTGCGAATCTCCTTGAGACGGCCACAGTGTCGTAGAATGGTTAATATGGACCTACCAGTTGCATCCACTTTAAACTGGGAATAGGTTTTGAGGTCAGTTTCAATAAAGAAATGTTGACCTGCATATAAAAGGAAAAAAGATAAAAAAATAAATACATAGTTGTTCTAGTTTTTTTTGTACTTTGTAGTTTTTGGTAGAATAAGGGAGAGAGAGGAGAAGTGCAAGTGGGATCAGTTAGGGTTAGAAGCAAATAGAGCTGAAAGTTGAACTTCATGTGAAAGCAACTCTGACGAAGGACTTTCGCTTGAAACTTCAGCTCCTTAAACTACTTACAGAGATAAAGCTAAATCTTTTACAAGCCTAGTGGCCCAAGGAGTCGGCGCTTATCACCGATTTCTGTAGTATTAAGCGGATGAGAGTCTTTGACTCCCCCTGGATGGGACACTAATCCATCGCAGGTTAGCTCCCAG
>JANCMA020172663.1:0-13736 GCA_024336925.2 Zoanthus solanderi | reverse complement strand
TAGGTTTTAGTTGATAGAGAAGGTCCTGGATTTGCTTGAAAAGGTCCTGGAAAGTCATGGAAAAGTCCTTAAATTTCATATCATGTAAATAGTGGCAACCCTAATTAATAAAAAGTAATTGAAAGTTAGTTAGAATAAGATGATGATTAACAAATATATTAGTTTTAAAAAAGTTGGAAATTCTGATGAAGACTATATAAGTCTAGAAGATGAAAGTCAGAGAATTCTGGAAAAAATAAATAATTATAGAAACTTGTAATGAACAGTACTGTAAATGGATGAGTTCTAGCTTCACATCTGAGAGTCTTGTTGGGCAATGAAAGTGTTCAGGGTTAGGATGCGAGAAGACAGCTCAACAGTAAAATAGAGCAAGGGAGGCAATGTTGCTTGAAAGTTCTTCTCCTGTATTTAGCATTGCAGAAGTGGTTTTGGATTTGATCAATCTAGGAGACAAAGGCAATTTGCCAATACACGTGCACCATGCATGGCCAGCGGTTGAAGACTTTTTATTCTCTACTATTTTAATTTGATATTTAAACTGTGATTTTAAATTCTAGATGGCAACTTCAAGCATTCGTTATGGCAAGGGAGTAACTAAGGAAGTTGGCATGGTAATTACAAACAAATCAATTTAATTCCTTTTTTCCTAGTTTTGATTTTCTAGATGTTTTAAATAATTGATAAGTAAACATTTTAGTTAAATTTTCTGCTTCCTCTTTCCCGAGGTCCCCACCTAAATAGTTTGTAATAGAAAATTCTTCTTATTATGACCAAACAATATGTGACAGTTAAACCTGGTAGTAGATTAATTATATATATACTGTAAAGTGATTGATGTTACAAGCCTAGGTATGTCTAGATCTTTGTAATTATTTATCTCAGGATCTCAGGGCCTAATTACATGTCCTGCCTAGGGAAGGGCTGAATTAATAAACCTACTGTGCAGTACAATAGTTGAGTTTAATTATCAAATAAATTAGTGCTCCACTGCCTACTTATTAGTACGTCACATTTTGTTTGTGTGGTATTTTATTATGTTCTTTTATCTCCCAGGACTTGGAGAACCTTGGTGTTAAGAAAGTCTGTGTAGTTACAGATAAAAAGGTATAATTAATTTTATTATTATCTTGTGTTAGCGAGTACATGTATAAGTAAATTATTTAAAAGGTATTTTGGTTTCATTGAGTATTAATGGTGGTTCCCAAATATAATCTGATTGAGTTCTTACGTTAAACTGAAGGTAAGTTATATTTTCACCCTAGCTTAGTGGGTGGGTGTGGTTGGGCAGTTTGGTAAGATCTCTGCTGTCTAACCATAAGGTTCCCAGTTCAATCCTCGGCTTTGTTGAGGTTCAAATATTTGTGTGATCTTCTTTTCCATCTTAGAAGCTAACTCAGCTTTCCATCTTTCCAGGGTAGGTAAATGAGTACCTGTGTCTGTGGGAGCTAACCTGCGATGAATTAGTGTCCCATACAGGGGGAGTCAAAGACTCTCATCCACATAACACTACAGAAACTGCCAGCTCCATGAGCCACTTGGCTCATAAAGGATTTAGCTTTTAAGTGTAGTTATCATCATCTAGCCAAGTGCCCAAAGTATAGTCAAGTATTTTGCCTTAGATTTTGGATTGCCATCTCATTTGAGGTGGTCATTGATGTAAAGAACCATTGTGAAGTTATAACTTTTGTATTTTTAATTACTTTTTTGAATTCTAGCTAGTTAATCTACCTCCAATTCAACAAGTATTGCAAGCATTGGAAAGTCAAGGAGTAAAATACGAGGTGTTTGATAGAGTCAGAATTGAGCCAACAGATTCAAGGTTTGTAATTACAGTACAACGTGGTTAAAGTCAAGAAGCCTCACTACTGTGTAACATAAAAACATTAGAACCATAAAAACAATGTTGTTGAGCTGCTTCCTCCCATCATTCCAAAGCCATCTTCTTCTTGCAGCTTGGTATTCAGGTTTGTGTAGCCCTAAATATCAATTGAAAACAAGATCTTACTGTATTTTTTATTCTCAGCAAGTTCTGCAGGTGCTTTTACATTAGTCAAATTCAAAATTACTCAAATAAAATGTGTTAAAGAGAGAATTATGAGGCACAGAAGACTGTGATGGCTTGGACATGTGAAAAGGGCGGAGGAGGGTGTGTTGGATGATGTGGGGAAGGTGAGAGTTAGGGGGCGACAGTGGAGTGAGTGTGTGATGGACGATATGAACTTGTTGGGAGTGGAGGAGCATGTGGTACAAGATCGACAGATGTGGAAAGCAGTCATTCCCTGTCCAACCCCATCCTAAATGGGAAAATACGGATGTTAAATGAAAATGATGATGATGATGATGATGATGATGATGATGATGATAGAGAGAATAATAATAATATATTGATTTTATTAATTTTATAACTAAATTGTGAATTTTCAGCTTTAAAGAATGTATCGAATTTAGCAAGAAAGGCTGTTTTGACAGTTTTCTTGCTGTTGGAGGAGGCTCTGTTATCGACACAGCAAAAGCTGCAAATCTGTATCTTTGTCACCCCGACAATGACTTTCTAGACTTTGTGAATGCTCCAATCGGTAAAGGACTTCCAGTCAAGAAAACGCTGAAACCACTTATTGCTGGTAAGTTTCTAAGAGGCTCTCAGAAGCTTTGAATTAAACTAAAATCTTATTCGTGTTTTTTCATTCGCTATATGCTAACGAGGCATACTGTCAATAATGGTTTATCCATGAATGCTTACGCACAAAACGATTGCCCCTTCAATTGGTGATGTTATCAAAGTTTCAAGTATGACTTGTCTAAATTACATGCATCTATGTTTTGACACATTGCAGTAGTCAGTCTTTTTAATCTAGTCATATGTAACAGATACATTGAGCTATTATTGCAGAAGCTTTTAGTTGTAACAAATGCATGAAGTACTTGCCAAGTATTTCCACTTACATGTAAAAACTGCAAAAATTATTGTGACAGAAAATTGATATTTTGTAAGTTTATTTTACCAGAGGTTAAAAAAAACTACTGATTATTAGAGTTCAGCTAAATATTGATTGTTTCTTTCATATTTTATTCATTGCCTTGTAATGACCATAAACTTTGCAGCTTTGAAAACAAATTTTGAGCTGGCCTTAGATGCTGGTTTAGGTCTTGAAAAGGTTATAGTTTTTTTTCGTTCGTTTTTTTTTTTTTTTGCATTTATAAATAATCTTTCTAGTGTTGCTGTTTGAAGAAACTGGTATTATTACGGCGCCGGATAAATAGAAAATTTAATTGTTGAAATGATTTCCTTAATTTTATGATCTTTCACATTGTCTATGACTGTCAAGAAGTATTAAAAATTGTTTCTGTTATTAATTTTAATTTGTTTTTTTCGCCAAGTTTTTCATTCTGTTTTTGAAGTATAATTTTTAAAGCCTTTCGGAAATACTCATCTCCCATAAAAAAAAGCTAGATTGCCCTTTATTTTTTTTTGAATGCTTTTTAGGGAATACTTTTTAAACATCTAAAAGCATTCTTTAACTCCAAAATAATCGTAGCAAAAAAGAAATAGAGATTCTCATACTCTAACCTCAACAATGTTGATAAAAAACGACTAATGTAACTTTTATAACCTAGCAAATATACAGTAGGATAAATTGAAGAACCACGATAGCTATTCAAACAGAAACTTTGAGTGTAACGTAATAGTGTTCAAGTTTACGGTTTGAGTTAACTAGATTATTAATTGCAAATTATAGAAATTTAGTTTCAGAATAGTGCATGAAGCGTGTCTAGTCAGTTTATCTTAAGAATCAAACATAATGAGAAAATTACTTGTAGTTTATCAAATAAAAGAGTAGACATTAGTTGGTTCGTGTGTAGAGAGCAAGTAGAGAAAAGTTTTAAGAAGAAAGAGTGGGTACTGCCACATACTGGTGGAGAATCCGTGTACGAAACTCTTGGTTAAAATATGGCATATCTCTATTTGTATGCAGACTTTGTTGAAGTACCCTAGTTTTGTTCAAGAGTCATAACTAATAAATTCATCTCTTTATTTCAGTTCCAACAACATCAGGGACAGGTAAGTTTGTTTGTTTTGTTGAGATATTGAAATTGTAACATATCTCCCTGAAACCTTTTTGTTATTTCTAAAATTGTTGTTAGAATCATTAGAGGGACAACTAGCACAAATATGTTACTAACAAATATAAACGTGATTATCATACGTGTTAACTTGTCGTTGTCAATTTCACACAGCCGAATAAAATCTCCGTTACACTCTGACAGAAGGTGTAAAACAGAATTGTTCCCGATTCCTGTTATTTGCTACTTAAAGTAAAATTCCTATCATTATGACCCCGAAATATAAGTAATCAGACTCACAGCTTTATTTTCGGTGGGGACTGAGTCCACAATTGCCGGATTTCATACCGAGAGTGCCTGGGTACAAGTCCCTTAATTCTTATAATTACGAAATATGATTAATATAAAAAGAAAGATCACACTGTAAATAGCAAAATCCGAACGTTTGGTGTTAAACGGATCAATAGGTAACGATTTATAGCTTGTGTTGAAAAAGATAAAATCCGTATCTCTGCACAGCCATGTAATATCTTCTAAGTATCTTATACTTTGTATGCACTTTAATAGCTAATGGTGAATTAAACGTGACAATCGCTATACTGAGAGCTATCTTTGTCGTTTTATGGAAAAATTCGACTTTTCACTCCAGGGGGGTGGCTAATCATATTCTAAGTTTTTTTTTAACTGCCCACCTTCAAAAGACTTCCAACAAGTTGTTCTTCTAATATGATATTTTCACAGGGAGTGAAACAACTGGAGTCGCAATTTTTGACTACAAACCATTAAACGCCAAAGTAGGTCAGTGACACGATACCCAATTCACTAAAATGTCTTTGCGAAAAATAAAAACCTTTTCTGCTGGTTTATAGTCTGGTAAATTTTTATATATTTATTCTGAGTGAATTTCTTGTGTATTTCAGATAGCAAAACATTGTAAAACACAATTCTAAAAAGAAGTTCACATAAGTTCTTGAAATTGTGTGAATAGCAGTTTCAGTTAGAAAAAAGAATTAGCTTAGTTGTACTTTAAATTCTGCTCACATTCTGCGCTTTATTGTCTTGGAAACCTTAGTAATATCGCCAAATTGTGGAAAATATAAACTTTTATTTGTTTTTAAGATTCTCATTCCCTTTTGCTTTTGTTTCATCACTTGCAACGAACTGTAAACTAAACTGTTATCACATGCAACAAACTTCAAACTAGACTGTGATCACGTGTTAAGGCGCTCATCTCTGATTCTATGTGCAGCATGTTTTTGATATTCAGATTTACAGACATGTCTCAAAATTTTACCCCAAGCTGTTTCTTAACGGTTATTTTCTATAAAATCAGACGATTAAATCAAGTGAGGACGGATATGAAGATGGAATCATTGAAGTGAAGAGTATATCTGGCGAGGTGTTAGGATAGACAATAGAGGTATATCACTGAAGTGAAGAGTATATCTGGTGAAGTGTTAGGATAGACAATAGAGGAACATCCATCATTGAAGTGAAGAGTATATCTGGCGAGGTGTTAGGATAGACAATAGAGGTACATCTATCATTGAAGTGAAGAGTATATCGGGCGAGGTGTTAGGATAGACAATGAGAGGTACATCTATCATTGAAGTGAAGAGTATATCGGGCGAGGTGTTAGGATAGACAATAAAGGTACATCCATCATTGAAGTGAAGAGTATATCTGGCGAGTTGTAATGATAGACAATGGAGGTACATCTATCATTGAAGTTAAGAGCATATCTGGCGAGGTGTTAGGATAGACAATAGAGAAACATCCATCATTGAAGTGAAGAGTATATCGGGCGAGGTGTTAGGATAGACAATAGAGGTTTGTGGTTTAAATGCAGAGGTCCTACCAACTGTACCTCTATTGTCTAGTCTAACACCTCGCCCGATATACGCTTCACTTCAATGATTCCATCTGCATTCCTTAATAATTACAAATCAGTGATAAATCTGCTGGCGCTTACTCTCTTAGCAGTACAACAAAATCCTCTTTGAGTTGATAGCTCAATAAACAACCTCTTATCGATATGAAGTACTCTAAGACTTCAGGGATTTCGGGGCTCCGATCAAACATGCGTTAAGGGTCGTCCAAGTGGTCTGTGACTCTGACCAAACGTGTTCAATAATTCATCATAGGTTAGCTTTCAGCAGACGTTGGTACTCATTTTACCGACTTCATAAGGAAGGAACCGTTTGTGAACTTTGGCATAAAAGGAGGTTATACATTGTTCAATCTTAGCCGAGCTCCTGGGTTCAAACGAGGATTTTTGATTTAAATGCAGAGATCCTACCAACTTGGCCAATCACACCACTGCATATAAAGTAAATGGTCCTTTGAGAAATTATTTAAGTAGTTATATATTTTTCCGAATATTTCTAAATATTCATAAGCCTAGCGGTTGAAGGTTTCCATGGTTAATGACACTTAGTGTCCACACTTGAGAAAACCATGCTGGAAGCCCTTTGAAGAATGAGATAAGGAAAACAACTTGACACACGCGTTTCATTCTGATAGGTATTGCTAATCGTGCTATCAGACCGTTGTTGGGTCTCGTGGATCCCCTTCACACCCTACACATGCCTGAAAGGGTTGCTGTCTACAGCGCGTTTGATGTGCTATGGTGAGCCCCACAATGCAGTGCAATAAGATTAATAGTACTACTGATGGCGTGTTGGTGATTTTTATGTTAAGCTCATTACATAAGAAACGATCTTTTAAAGAAGAATCCCACTGCTTTTTCTGCGACAATATCTTTGGACTTAAAGACTTGGTATATGCTTGCCGATTATGTGTCAAGCTATTGAACGCAATTTTGTTCTGAGGTTACTTTCACTGTTGTCCACTAAGCTTTAGTGTGTAAAATGTTTTCACGATGGATGCATTACTATCTATTTACTTTTATTTCCACTAGTGGTTATATTGTATGGCGATAAGTTGTCTGAATTTCTATCACAATCGTCTGAAACAATTCGTTTGCTTTGGTTGCCATCTTGCGTCTTGCATTAATCTGCTTCGTGATTGGTTAAACAAAGTTATGCGTCTGATAAGTTTTGCGACTCAAGCACATGCCTGATGATTAATTTAATTTTACAGTTAGATAATGGTGTACATACATGAAAAGATCGTTTCAAACAAGATTCCTTATAACTTCGGTCCAAACTCGATCAAAATAACCGTTGTCAGGGTTGCCAAGGTCCTTGAAAATCCCGGAAAGTCCTGGAATTGGGGGGAAAATTTTTCAGGCCCTGGAAAGTTCTTGAATTTAGGTCTTGGTCCAGTAAAGCCGAATAATAAATTTTGTTTTGAAAAAAAATGTATAAAGCGTTTTCAGGTTTTACTTGATAGAAAAGGTCCTGGATTTACTTGAAGAGGTCCTGGAAAGTCATGGAAACGTCCTTGAAATTCACGACAAGTAAATAATGGCAAGCCTGCGTTGTTAAGACATTCATGGACCCAACAAATTTAACCTGACCCAGAAAGCTGTGGCCTTATAGCTCAGCTGGCAGGAGCGGTGCATCAATACCGAGAGGTCAAGTGTTCCAACCCCATTAAAACAGCTTCTACTCCGTAATTACATAAATTGCATACATAACAGCGGCGACTGATTCATAGTGTTGGTCCTTTTACAGGTGTTAAGAGTCAGTAGCAGTAATCACATAAACCAAATGACCAATTTCCCTAAAAATAGTGATTCAGCATTTCTTTAGCTCGATATAGGATTATTAAAAATAGTTTTTTTATCTATCGTTCAAAAAATAGTGAGAAGGGTAGTCAATCAGTTTGCATCGTTCATGTCAGTGTTCTAGTTGGTCTCTAGTACTAATCAGTGTTACCCTTAATGACGTAATGAAGCTATCTTATCCCTCTTACCAACTGAAGTAGAAGTTGTTGGGAGCAAGACAATTTTAGTAGTACATATGTGTCTGATAAAAGTGTACAGCGATTATTGTGGTTGAGTTTGGACCTTTGTTTGTATTCAGCATACATAGTTATAAAAGACATTAGGTTCATCGGCTGATCCAAGCTTTTCTTTGTTCCGTAGTCATGCTATTGAGCCTTACACTGTTATACCACATTAGGTTCATCGGCTGATCAAAGCTTTTCTTTTTCCGTAGTCATGCTATTGAGTCTTACACTGCTATACCTTATCAGAAGAGAGGGCCAAAGCCAGCTAATCCAAATTTACGGCCTGCATATCAAGGTAGTAACCCAATTAGTGATGTGTGGTCTACGCATGCGCTCAAGATTATATCGAAATATATGAAGAGGTAAGAACTTTGGTCAAGTTGTAGTAAAAGCAAATGTTAAGGGTGCTTGCAATTTTGGTTGCTTCAAAATACATGTTATGTAACAGTGTTGGTCTTTTGATTTAATCTCTCTTTTCCAAATTCTTGAATACTTCAAAGTAAACTGATTATATTTTGCTGACCATTGCTGCATTTTTTAACTTCAACAATGGATTGATCACTGCACAGTTCTTCTTTATTGCTATGCAATTAGTGTAACGTGGTGATACTTTATTAACACATTATTAATTATTAATAAACTGGAATGATTTTAGGCGATAGTATCACGTGCCTTGCTTGAACAAGCAGGAAAGTTTGCTCATGTACGCTTACACGAAAGTATGTCAAAGCTTACAAGGAAACAGCAGCTCACATCGACGATATATTTTCTTATAAATTTAAGTAAAAGAGTGTTGTTCACCAATAGTTACTTTATGTTTAATAAAGACATTTTACTTTCAGTGCATTGTCACTGTACTTTTGAAAGTAAACTTTCAGGAAAAGGAGTAATTCTTGAATGAATGTTTAGGCTCAATACCAAAAGATGGATCAGCACATAAAAAGAAAGGGCAAGTCAAATAGATAATAGCGGTACAGGTTTAATGCGAAAGTTTCATTTTAAAAAAGTATGGGGGATACCAATGGCATGCTTCTAGTAAAGCACGCTTTTTAATGTAATCAGCTGTGGTTTGTTTTGCTGTTTAAGGTCGGTGAAAGATCCCACCGATATTGAAGCACGATCCCAAATGCATCTTGCAAGCTGTTACGCTGGTATTGGGTTCGGGAATGCAGGAGTCCATTTATGGTATGATATCTGTAGTGTTTAATAGTTTTATCTGATTTCTTTTCTAAGCAGTGTACCGTCAAATGCATTTATAAAAAGTCTAATTATTGCTGACATCATTGTTTACAATCCGCTCCATTAGCATACAACCTTGGGCAACAAACGAACAAGGTTAAAGGGGCTATGTCAAGACGATTTTGTTGATTTGGGTCAATTTTTCGCTAAACTCGTTACTTAGTAGCTTTACTTATGCACAAAATGTTCCTGATAAACTGTGAGGTGAATATATACTGAAATTTTTTTTTAAAAGCGTTACCCATAATAGTTTTTTGATATTTTTGTTGAGATAGCATCAAAACATGAAACGTTTAGCTTAAATTTTTCAAGTTTCAATCCATTTCCATCCTTGCCATCCTTAGCAACAGGAAACAGAATAAATGTCATAATATAGTCTTAAATAACAAACCTAGACCATTATTTTTGGAATTCAGTTGAGGGCAAGACATATTTGGGATTTAAAAAAAGTTAAATGGCGTGACATAGCCCCTTTAATGAAGATTGGAGTTAGGCTCGATATGTGATCAAGCCTAAAAAGTAACGAATTTTGTAAGGAGTATCTATTAAGATACCAAATTTCCAAAAATCTTGATGAGCTATACATTCTTTGTAAACTTCAGTTTCAGTTTAGCTAAATCCTTATAAAAACCTAATGGCCTTTGGAGCCGGTACTTTTCTCTGTTTTCTGTAGAGTTAACTGGATGAGAGTCTTTGACTCTCCCTGAACTAGACACAAATATATCACAGGTTAGCTAAATCCTTATACAAACTTATTGCTTATCTTTGGTTTCTGTAGTGTTAAGCAGATGAGAGTCTTTGACACTCCCTGAACGTAACACTAATCTATCACATGTTAGCTCCCAGCAGGCGCTAGTACTCTCTTCCAAAAGCTGAACCGGCTTTAGCAACAGAAATGTTTCGTATCTCGGAAGAGCAGAGATCTAACCTTGAACTTGTTATAAAGGAGGAAGCCGACCACACTGTCCTTCCTTGGGAAAACAAGTTGCTTCAAATCAGTAGCCCCGGTTTCCCAACCTGATAAACATGAAATTATTACATTATGTTATTGTGTATAAAAGGTTTAGTATTGGTATTTCAGTCATGCTATGTCGTATCCTATCTCTGGTTTGGTGAAATCTTACAAAGCTCAAGACTACGATACCGACCATCCCCTCGTGGTAAGTTCAGATGCTCAGCATTATTGTTCATAAGTTTCTAAACTTTTACAAAGTTTCAAAGGATAATTGAATAACCAGGCAGAACCGTATCGCGTAAGAGACCTCTGGCTTCCTTTGGGCTTCTTGGAGCTCTTTACCAACTGGTATTCTTGTGTAAATGTACACCAAAGAATCAATGTTTTTGGTATTGGTTTTACTAGAGCTACCTTGCTCTACTTCTGTTTTGATTAAGTCTATTGGATGATCAGAATTGTAGTTTGGATGCCATGTTGGTTCATCGATGAAAACTCTAGTCTTGGTTTCAGCTGAAGTCTCCCCGAGCTCAACCAATAAAACACTTCCAAACAAAGTATTACAGAGACTAGGGTAGAGACCCTGGTGTTATTGTGTCGGTCTGGTCTACCAAGAACATTAGTTGTGCTTTGGAAATAATTTTCACAAAATAGTTGAAATCTTTTAAATCTTTGATTCTAATTAAACTAAAATTGAATTACTGTGGCTTCAGGCTGTTCACACCTGCAGTGGATGATTAAAGTATAGTTTGGAGTTAAGTGAATTTTATTGAAAGAAACTCCTGCCGGGGCTAATTAGAGATAGATCTATTAATTCTATCACTAACGGTCGTCTCTAACTGTTCCATCTTGGATCTGGATAGTGGATTCAATTATTTAGCACACAACTTTAAAGTATCTTTTCAATCGTTATCATGTTGGTCTTTACTCCCCTCCCCCCTCCTATCAGTCTAATGTGGTCAAGGCTGCAGCAGATTCCAAATTGTAGTTTGTAAATTCAGTTTCTCAGTTACTAATAAAAATGACACTGCATTTCGTATAATGAAGTGTTCTTAACAGATGCGTTTTGGTAGTGAAGGCTGTTCAAAAATATAGGAATTTTTTTCATGAGATGTGAGTGCAAACCCAATTTTTGCGGTGCAGAAGGGTAATTTAATTCTGTTTTCGCATTTTAAAAACTTGTCAACAAAATGCAGGACGTTGCACGAAATTTATGTTCTAAGTTGAATAACAGATCTTCATTTTTAAACAGAAAAATAGCTGATACCGTAAGACCTCAAAAACAATCTCATGGGATTCTTTTCTTTTTGAAGAACTTGGATGGCTTTGTTTTCGAGATGGGCTCCTTTTCGAGATGGACTCCTTTTCGATATGCGCTCTTTTTTGAAATGGGCTCCTTTTCGAGATGGGCTCCTTTTGAGATCAATTTTGCAAAGTATACAGGGGGACTTATTTTCGAAATGATTCATGTAAATACTATGATTATTGAGTACTTCAGAAAACATTTTCAGCTTTTGTTTAACGATCTGTTAGAAGGAACAAAGTTGCATCAGTTTTAGTTCTTAATAAATGATCACCAAATCCCCTTAAAAGCGAAAATTAAAAAGACGTATAACTCCATATGCCCTTGTGATTCTATGTACTTGCAAGATATATAAAGGATGCCATCAGGGAAACTACTGAATGGTTCAAAGCCTACGATTGAGCTCACTGGGCTTGTTTTTGAGCTTTTACTGTATATAATAGAGACCCTAAGCAATGAGGACGGCGACTCCGACGACTACGTCAAAGAACAATAACTGCACGTTGGAATGCATCGAGCTGAGCACCTGCACGAAGTTGTTGCCACCTTTTTTTAGAGTTCTTTGGACTGTAAGGACGTATTAACAAAAACGTTTTCAGTATTTGTATTGCTTCGTGGAAAAACATTAAACTGTATTCTGTTCACAAAGTTTAAGGCAGAGAAAACAAAACCCTATTAACACGCACCAGCAATTAGAGTTCTAACCAGAAATGTGATTTTTCTGAGCCGTCGTCGTGGCGTTCCGTCCACGGTGCTTAAGGTTCCTATTAATAATTTTTGCTCCCAAAATGGACCCTTTGCAAAGGTTGTTACATAATTTTTCCATAGCCCCATGGGCTGTCTGTGATAATGACGTCACCAGCGGTTTTTAAATTCACTGCTCCAACCAACCCAGAAAGACACCTGGAGTGTGCGGAGTTGTTGGGTAAGTTTTGCAGGTTATCCTAGTTTTTCTGTTTCTTGTAGCCTACGTAGCTGGCGGTCTTGTGAGAGAGAAAAGACTGGGGAGAGGTTAAAAAAGACTGCCCGTCCGAAAACTTAGCTTTTTCGAATTCTCCGTCCGCCAGTGAACTGGAAAAACTGATTGGCTCGTTACATTCGGCTTGTCGATCACTAAATCGAGTAAATATGCAAGTTGTCTGTTGGAGTAAATTGTGACATTTTTGAATGAATTTATACACCCTGTTAAACTGTTTAAAACAGTCACATCGAGTAAAGACAAGAAGCATTACAATAATGATAAAACAAAATTTTCAAAAAACTGAAACACAGCAACTGAAAACATAATTAGCGGTTAAATATAAATGAACACACAAAACTTGTTTGCAAGACAAAAATTGTTTAGACTACAATAAATAACCAGTTTGCAGTTAGCGGAGTCGAGATCGTTTAAAATTTAACTGCCGAAGAACTTTCAGACAGAATGTTAAAATCTGTTGTCGAAGCGCCACCTAAATTTGTGTTTGCTTCCGCCGAAGTAGTGCTCGAGAAGAAGTTTCTTTGCTTTTTAAAGTATAGCGGAAGCAAATTACATGAGGCAATTGCTGCCGTGATGATTAGCGAATCATACACAATTTCAAACATAGACAGGAAAAGCCTGAAGGCGACATATTAGCTTATTAATATTACATCTTTTCGGCTTTTGAAATGTGGTGGACGGCTTTATATTTTTAACTAAGAGTATGATTTTTTTTGCGAGATCTTAATCGCCGATTTTTAACTATAATTCAGTCTGGAGCAACGTAATTTTACACAGGTTTTAAAACTTTTAGTTTTGGGAAGACACTTTAAATTATCACAGAATTTCATTATATTCTTCTTTATATAAGAAACAAAATAAAAATCAGCTAAGCAGGCATTCCGCAGCGACTATGGATAAGGGCTAGGTTTTCTGATATTTCCAGTTTGTTTTGAAACTGAGACATAATTTATTTTGATGACAGCTCAACTCGCTTTCTTATTGGTCATTTGCATTCAGGTGAATTTATTTGTTTAAAGAGGCGGTCTTTTTCTCCCCCTCCCCAATATTTCATCCTAACAACAAGACCGCCAGCTACGCAGGCTACCTTCTTACAGGAAATTAAAAAAGCATTTAATTAACACGGTTTTTGAAAAATCGCATTAATTAACTCACCCATTAATTGTTGCAGTTTTTAATTAAAACCATATCATTTAACACCATTGTTAGTTTGAAACCCCTTTGTTTGTACTGAAAATTATGATATAACTATATGCAATGACTTCAGTCGCTTCTTCGTCATCTGA
>JANCMA020172560.1:0-13736 GCA_024336925.2 Zoanthus solanderi | reverse complement strand
CAGAGTGGGGTAAATCCGGCCACCCTCGTTTACGGGGATAAAACCGGATCAAAACTGGATTGATGATGATGATGATGTGAAATAACCAAATATTTTCATTTGACTTGTGACGTACAAGAAGTACAGGGTACACTTGTTTTTCTTGAAGATGATTCTATCTTGTAAATACTTTGTATAATTATTAATATGATCATAGTAGCCATAAAAATCACATGATTCCAGAATGTTAACCTACATCATTATCTGATGTGCCACAAAATGTACAGGATTTGCATTCGATGCACTGCCATTTGTATTTCTTTACACTTTCAGTAAGATTCCTGTCAAACTGCAAACACGATGGATGGCCTACAAAAGGACGAAAACAAAATATTTGTTAATGCTTTGTATTCAAAGTCATGTCATAATCAAGGTCTTTCAACTACAATACTTTGAAATTATTGCTTATTTTTTCTGATATCACAACCATAGATATAAAATTAATTTCTAAAAAGTATTCCCTGTGTCTGCACTGCCAGTGGGTTTCTTTTGTAAATTAATATCAAAGCCTTTTTCAACAAAACAGTACACTTAAAGTATATTATATTTTAGTACCAAAGCAACCAATATTCATTTTTGTGCACTATGATTGGCTCCTGTAACTCACGATATCCAATATTAGTATTAAGCCAGCAGGTGAATAGCAATTTTTGTGCACTTTGATTGGTTAATCAAACACCGAATATCCTGAGCTATGCACCTTGGTCACTCATCTGTGAACAAATGGCTTCCCATTTAGCTTCAGTTTCGGAAGAAGAAAATCTGAAAATAAACGAGGAAGGAACCTCTTTAAACACAAAGAAAAGCAACAAAATTTGTTGCTTCATTGTTTGATAGTAGGTTTTTATTCTTTTCTTTTCTTTTATTATATATCTGATGTTAAGTTTAGTGCTGGAGCGTGAGATAGATTGCTGAAGGCTGGTTGTGAGACTTCTTTTTGCCCAGATTTTAATAAAGATTTTTTGAAATAACTTATTTTAAAAAGTGCTATTCACCCTCGGCACTAGTTTAAAACTAAAAAAATTATTCCCCTCAATGCCGGTACCTAGCAATATATATTTACCTCAGTGCTTTGCGGCTCGGTAAATATCCCCTATTATAATATAGTCACCTCCACTTCAGGGAAAGTAGTTCACTATTAGTTGATTTTGAAGTCAAAATGACAGGAAGTGCACATGCTAAAAATAGAAAAAAGTTTTACATTGTATAATTTGTTTCTTTAAAAACAAAGTGCATTTTTACTCCATAATTTAGGCAAATACTAATGCTCAGCACCGACCCTGAGGAAGAAAGTTGTTAAAAATATTGGTTGTGGGTTCTTTGTATGTATAAAATCTTTGGATAAGAAAAGATAATTAATTAAATGGTATTGGTTGCTTCATGGTAAATACCAAATACACTATAAGTGTACTGTTTTGCTGAAGAAGACTTTGATATTAATCTAAAAGAAATCCACTGGCAGTGCAGATACAGGAAATATGAAATTTATATTCTATGGTTGTGGTATCAGAACAAATATATGGTAATTGCAAAAAAACACTTTGATTACATTTTTTTATGGTGTAATTTGCTTTAATTTTAAAGTTTTCAAAAACACTTTTGGTTTCAGCCTCACCAAGCGATGAGCTATTTTGATGTTATTTTCTGGTCCGTGACATCAAAAGGCAAATTTAGTAGTGAGACATCGGTCCTGTTTTTATAATTTTATTTTAGCAAAAAAATTTTTGGTGTTAAGTGCATTTTAAATTATTTTTTGTAACAAAGAAAAAAAATAATGATTAGAATCAACTCTCAACTTTCATCAAATGTATTGAAGTAATAGTACCCACCTGATCGACCACAGTCGGCACATGACAATAGCTCTTCTGGAACTCCAGTCTTTTTATTTTCATACATATCTCCCAAACAAAAGTCACAGTAACTGTTAGGTGTCACACTCACATTCTGTGACAGCTGATCCTTTCTCGGTCGCCCAGGCCCCCTAGACATCATTGGTGATTCTGAAGAAACCTTTGGTGAGTCTACAGTTGCAATGGGTTGAGCAGGTGTTGATGGCAAAGACAGTGGATGTTCCTCAAGTGGAACTGACACAGCATTGGTGTCCTGATCATGATTGTAATGCGTGTAGTGGTACTTCAATCCAGGCCCATTCTTGTATCGTTTGCCACAGACTAAAATAAGTAATACAGACCAGAAAACTCAGTATTAAACAATGCATGAATGCCTAAAATGACAAGTAACAAATATTCTCTTTTGCTACGCTCAGCCGAATAGAAACTGTTTCTAATTTCTACATCAAAGACAACACAGAGTTGAGGAGGGTCGCATGTGGGTCAGCGCCTTTTATTACATCAAGATGATTTGTAAATGATTAACATAATGTGCTTTGAAAGTACAACAAACTGATATTAGGTAATTTACAGTTGGGCTAAATAGGAGTAACAAAATTAATTAAAGTAATTTACAATGTCAATAGTATTCTAATGGTAAAAACTAGGCCCGTGAAATGGTTGTGCAACTTCAAGTGATATGAATGAATTAAGAGGTGTCATGAATAGAGACAAAGAGAAAATCAATACTTTCGTGAATAATACTGGTGCTATTAATCAATTTTAAATAAGTGAAGCCAATTAAGACAATTAACAGGAAAAAGGTCTGTTACGATTATGGCTCAGGTATCATATACTGACTTGAGCATTTTATTTATAAAATGGAGTTTTTAAAGAAAATTCTACGACTTTGCAACTACCCATCATGAAACAAGTTCAACACCACTAAAGCTTTCGAGTCTGTCGTTTCCTTGGCAACCGAGCAAGCTTTGTTAAAGGGGGTGGGGGTGTTAAAATTAACACAAAACCTCAAATTCATGAGTATTTTCCAAATTGTTTGTATTGAAAAAAATATGTGAAAAAAAAACAATTGTTTTACTGTCTTGTCTGTTTTGTTTAAAACAAGTATTTTGCCCATGAGACTGGCCTGACTGTCATGGCGAGTAGACGTACATTCCCCAGCAGTTAGTAAACCGTTTTTGCAATGAACGTTATGCTAAAAGTCTTAAGCCCCTAAACTAACTATATGACTCAGAAAGATGCTTACAATGTTTTATAACCTTTGGTAAACACACAAATATGGAATAAATGTAAAACTTCGAAAATAAAATTTACAGTACAAAATATTTTACGCTAAACGATTGACGGACTTCGCAGGTGCGAACGTATTGTTTTCACTTTACAATGGAGCTGCAAGCATAAATAAGTGTGCGCCAATTCTGAAATTATGCCGAAAATTACCAGGGAGCCTACATAACAGCAGAATACGCAAAAGCTATTCAGGAGGAAAGACTTTTTTAGTAAAGGCAATGTTCAAAGCCCGAGAAAACGGAAAGCAAGCAAAGGTAATAGATCGCTATCTGCTGATAGATCAAAGAAAATATACGGTTAAGAATATTCCTAATGAATTTAATGTAGGGTAAACGAAAGTGAATAGCAAAAATATTTAAAGTATATTCAACATAAAATAACAAGTAACATAAATGGTCTGCGTAAAAAAATAGTGACTTTGTCAAGAGCGGTTGTACGGAAATTATCCCATATTTATTATTCAATTTCTGCAAACCTTTCAGATTACTCTAATTTCCATAAAACATTTTTCTACCATCCCACTTCATTACAGACTTTTGTCCATACCAAAACAATTACTACAGTGGGATTAGACATTTGTCACCTTCTGGCACAAAGAAAAGAAAACAAAACAAAAACACAATCAAAAGCGAGCTTTGTTCTCTCGTTAACAAGTTCTCGACAAAAACTTACACAATGTCTTGTAAGATGAATGCATTACAATTGTGCTCTCTCAATGTTAGAGGTTTAAAAGCTTTTCAAAAAAGAAAATAGCTTTTCGGATGGTTGAGAAAAAAAGCTTACATATTCATTTTTGCAAGAGACACACTGTACAACTGACCAGGCAGACCAATACCGTTGCTTTGCATTCTGATTTAACAAATTTTCTCGCTGGAGAGTACCCCCTCCAAAATAACTAGAAATTTTTTAATTTCTAGAAATAACTAAGTCTCGGACCAGGCTTGCATTCTGCCAAAAATCCCAGTCGTGCAGATTTACCAGTTGATAGAAGTTACAGAATTGCAGAATGCAACTGGCGAGACCAGGTACATTGCTATTTTGGCCCCTTGCCCATGAATGACAAACTGTTTTTTAACCGATGCAACCGATTATTCCAAAGTTTTGTTTTTGTCGAATTCACAGTGCCAATAAACGGTTTATAGGGTTTAAGCCTTCTTAGCCCTTCATGATGAGCTCAGACATCAGCAAACGGCCAAAATTACACACAAGATAGCATGTTTTTTTGTGTTTTCATGGTTTAAACTGCTCTTCGTAAAATCAGTCGAAGATATGGCGATCACTGTCACTTGAGCATCCTTACGTGGCTTTTTTTCTGTATGCCATTGCCAGCTCCCGTTTTTTTGTTTGTTTTTTTCGGCTGAAATAAGGAGACCCCTTTTCTGTTGTTGGGCTAGAAATTTAAGTTGTTCACATTATCACGAATTGTGTTTTCTTTTATAATAGAAACTGACCAAACAAAGATATTTTGGTTTATACGTAAATGTAAACGAAGAACAAAAATGAAAGTGACTCTCTGTTTTGTGAATAGAAACACAACTTCTCCGTAATTTCGGTAGTTTCCATCCCGTGATTTCTGGAAAATAATATTCTAGTTCTAGCTCGTATGTACCTCAAATGCAAAACAATTGAAAAAACTTTTATTTAATGAGAACAAGCGAATTGCTTAATTTTTCAGTTATTCCCGAAAATTGTGATTGCTGCAAAAATTTGAAATTGGTGGTAGAAATTGAAACACGTTTTAGACTTTCATATATCTAATACAAAATATGCTTTTCATGAACTGACGTATTGCAATAAGCAGACTTTGCCCTTAATCATCCTTCAGCTCAGTGTTAGTTTTGAGTTTTTTTGCAAACTGATATAAATTTTTGCATCTTTTGAATTCACTGTGAAGGCACAAAAGTGTGTTTCCTTTTTATGAAAATGTCTTGCACGTCTTACAAAGAAAGAAAAGTTTCGTGATTCTAGAGTCTGTTATCTTCGTTACCGTTACCTTGTTTACACATACAATGTATCCGTATTTACATTTGATCTTATTTCGAATTTTTTAAAAATTATATCTGCAGTTGCATTTAATTGTATTTTTTCTGTTCAACACTTTATGTGTTGCCTCTCAAAGAAAAAAACAGTTTCGCAACTCAAGCAGCTGAAGTTGATAAGCAAATTTAAATGCCAAACACTGCAACATTCCTGAAAGCATTGGTATATATTTATGAAAAAAAAATTAAACTGTTTTTAAACATCTACCGATAAAAGAATAAAATGAAAGTAGTTATTTAAACAACATAAAAGAATAAAATGAAAGTAGTTATTTAAACAACAGTGGTTTTATAAAATTTGAAATAAAAATGTTTGAATTCAAGCTATTGAATCTATCCTCACGGAGTCGCTGTTGTCTGATTTTGCAAAATCAGTTCCTAAAGTCTCCACTGAATGTTTGGAATGCCTATTGACGGCGGCATTTCGTGTGGTGTAAGTGGAATTCGAAGTAGAAGTTTTCTCCCTTTTTGTTTTAATTTTCAAGCTTGGAAAAATCACATATGCGACAACAATACAGAGAAGAACTTCGATAAGTCGTGCGCAGGTCACGTATATCCACCATGGCCACGCATCAACGAAAGTTGTTGACAAAGAATAAAGTTTATAAACAGCAAAAAGCGAGTACAGTTCCACTGCAGCTGACAACAAGCCAAGAATGGACACAATTCCTGCAATTTTCACAATTTTAGAAACACCTGTTGTACTTTGTTTCGCCTCAGTGTTAGTTTGGTTCTTTTGTGTCTTGGCATTTTCGCTCAGTTTTACCGCCTCGTACCTTTGAGTTTTGTCATTTGTACTACATTCGCCCCTCCTTTTTCTTTGCTTTTCAAAGAATTGTTTTGTTATTTTTGATTTCCAGCATATTTGTCCACCGCTGTACAAAAAGCAAACGGCAAGAAAAATCCACCAGGAAATGAGTATCGACTGGCAGAGAATTAGTAACCTGGCGAGTTTCGGAGCGACTGTCACAACTGTGTAGACGATAATTACAATCAGAAAATGAAGGGTAATAACCAAAGTTAAAAACTTTATGTTCTGAAGTCTGGTGGCAATAGCTCGAACTTTCTTCACCTCAATAAAAGCGAGATGAATGAGGGAAAAAGCTGATGTTAAACACGGATATCCCAGGGCGAACAGAATTCGTACAAGAATGACTGGTAGTGTCAGGCCGTTTGAATGAGATTCGTACGGATCCAACAACAAATAAAGTGAGCGCGAAAAACAAAACAACATCATCATTAGACATACAGCGAAAAAGTACTTTGCAAGAGTCATAGATTTTCTCGCTCTGTGAATTCTGTACAAGCAGTAACAACTAAACAACGCCATGATACCAAACAAGCAACCGAACCCTATGAAGTGAACTTTCCAAAGCTCTTTCCATGTTCGAATTGCTACCTGCCATTCAGGCAAAGGCTCTGGTCTTGGTATGGTTTCAGATGTTGGAACTGTATGTTTCGGTTCGCTTTCTGATGTAAAATTAGGTTTAGGCTCGCTTGAAGGCATTTTCAGATAAAAATTGCCTTCAACAACAAGTGCGAGGTTATTGTAGCTTTTGCGTGAGTGATGGCATGGCGTATTTTTATATGCTGCTGATAGAAATAATATATGCTAATATTTCTTGATAAACAAAAAGAGCTCAGCTCAATATATATGCTAATCATTTATTTCCGGCTAATTTTAAATTTCAATTACAATACGAAAGATAACAGAATTTTGAAACGAACTAAAACAAAATTTTCTTTTAAGCCAAATAAACTGTGAAAGAGCTTGTTTTATCCACAAGTTTTGAAAAGAAGATCTTCAGAATTTTAGACCATGCTAATATAAACTTGCCAAACGTAAGTTAAGTGAAAGTGGGAATATTAATTCTAATTCTTCTCGATTGTTCCATTTGCGGAATTTCCGATGATATTATTTTACGACCAGCCCTAATCAGTTTCCAGCCTAATTCGTAATTTTATTTTTAAAGCACAGTTAAATTACCTTTAAATTTCCTCAAAAAGTAAGAGTTCGAACAAGCCGTTGATACTCAGATTTCTATATTTGGTAGATCTTGTTTCTATAGCCATGTCTTTTACGGTTAATTAAACAGAACAATTAAATTTTCTAAATTTTTTTCCTGCGATGTTGGGGGGCTTATTTTCAGCGCTACAAAGTTGTCACGAGAAAGCCACAGCAAAATATCTTTCGTCTTGAGCCAAGCCCTCCCGCCAAGATTGGTTGAAATCTATGCTCAAAGCGCCTGCTATTTTTTTAGTTTGAAACGCTACTATTTATTTATTAAATTTATAACTTAAACACCGTAGTGAAAAGAATTTTGTAAAAAACTGACTTTTTGGACTGTAGTCCTTCTTCGGAGTGAATTCATACAGTCGAAACGTCAGTTATTTAGAAGATTCTTTCCACTACGGTGTATAAATTATCAATTTATAAAACTGTTTCTGTAGAAACACCGACGCACCATTCCATTTATGTCTTTTTAAAGCAACTTAATTGCTCTGTTTAAGCCAGCTGTACAGATTCTTTAGGACAAAGAGTTACTTTCAATAATGGAAAAATTTCTGCACCATTAATTTGTATAGATTTTGTTTTTACAAACATAACTTTCAGTTGTTTTTTTCCCGTAGGTTTTGGTTTACACACTTTTTGATATAAAACGATTTTGTAAAAACGAGATTCAAATTGCTCAAAATATTCAAAAAGATTTAGATATAAGATTAAATACAAACTGTTTGAAAAGCATAATTAACTTAGCAATATATATATATATAAAAAGGTTCATGTTATTTCTCGTTTATTCAGAGAAGACATGCACGATGTGAGGTAATTCGTTTTATCTATTTATTTTTGAAATCACAGTTTGAAAAAAAAAATAGATTAAGAACAGCTTGAGGCGGAATATCTTTAAAAATGGGTAACAAAAGGTTTGCTGATTAAGTTGCAGTCAGATTTGCATATTTTAAAAACTTAGTTAAAGCAAACTATATGATAAACACAAACTGCCTTGCGTTTTTTTGTCAGTTCCAGCAAGCTCGTTCGAAAAACAAAAGTTCTCTAAGGGAAGGTAACTGTTTGGTGACCTAAGGGATTACTTCTTGTAATCTACATTATCTAATCTGTGTGGAGCCAGAGATTATCAGGATCAAGCAGTAGGAGATTTGCAAATTTATTATGATGATAGGAAGATTGCAAACTTGTGTGACTTAAAAGAACTACAGAATTTTCTTCATTACGCGAAAGACCAACCCAAAGCTATTTCCAACATTTGAATTCAACTATCTAACAAAAAAAACTGTCACCATGAATGGAAAGAACTGCCTGAAATTAGTATAGTTGCTAAGTTTGAAAGTTTAAAATAGTTTTATGTGAAAATTTAATTATTTCCTACAATTCCACAAAACTGCAAAATTTAACTGAAAAACTTTTGCGCCCTTTCTACATTTTGCAGATAAAATTTGGTGACTTTAGGAAGCTGCATCTCTACTCTGTTAAATTATAGGATTATCAACATTTTTGGTTTATTGCACTTTTTAGGGATATTTCTCATCTCCATGTTGTTATATATATTTTTGGTGGTGACCATCCTCGCTCCCATCTTTAATTGCTGGTTTTCACCTGACGTCATGGCGGCCATGTTGGTGTACTCTCAACAAAAGAATTTTGATTATTTCTTTTGTTTGGTACTCCAACATGGCCGCTATGACTATTGTTTTTTGTGTCGCTTGGGATTGTGTGAAAACCAAGAATATACACCAGGTTTTCCCTTCCCCAAAAGCTGAAGAAATAAAAACAAAAAGCAAAAAATTTCCAACCAATAGTTTATATAAACACTTTTCTTTGTTGGAAATGTTTTACGGTTATGAGATTGTTACTGTTTGTATTTAATCGGTGTACAAATTTTGAGGAATAGAGTCACTAAATCTCTGTAAAATATACAATTTCAGAACATTTTGTAAATGTATTGAAGGTACCTGAAGTGTAATGATAGAATTTGAATGTTACAGAAATGAAACTTTTTTTATTACTTGTGCCAGCATCGAAGCGCGGCACAAGTTTAGGTTTACCCCGTGTTTTTTTTTTATTTGTGTCGAGGTCTTGAGCCACTTGATGTAATACTTAATATACTGGACAGCGGCTACATTCGGCTATTTGATATAACTGAGAAGCCAAGTCTTGCGTATACAGTCAGAACTCAATACAATCAAAAGCTTTCACATTTTATCCACGAGCTGGCACAAGTATACGCTCCTAGAGCGTCTTGTTTAAGAACATCCGGAAAATAAAAAAACAACTTATTGAGTTTTATTGTAATTAAAAAATATGCAAACATGAAATGGCTATGGAATCTAACCGACAGTTGAAAATGTAAGCATCATTTGACCTATTAGCTGATTACATAGATAGGTTTTCCAATAATTATATTTGATCACTTTCTATGTTACTTTTACATGTAATTTTATGAACAATGACAATAGAATGCCAATACGGGCAATAGAACATTGACGTATTAAATATTGTATGAACCCAAAAATGATTTTAAAATAAATGTTTTATATGAGAACAAAAATCTCAGGAATTTAAAAACAATGATGTGAATCCAATTTCTAATTGAATAATTGATTTGATCGCTGTATTTAAGTTTTTTTTGTTGTTAATTTGTTTTTATAAATAACAATATTGGAATGTCAACAAAAGAAATTTGACGACAAAACCAGACGTATGAGGCAGGCCTGGCCAAATCACAACCTCGTACCCAGGCTCATTTCACTGACGCCAACAGTACGTCAGTAAAATGAGCCTAGGTACAAGGTTGGCCAAATCAGTGATCTTTTGAAATGTTTATGACCTATTCTTATACTGAAACTTAGGAAAAACAAGTCAGGTTCCACAGAGATATGAACAAACTTTGTTTCGTTAGAGTTAATGGAGAATGAAGGGTAATTAAAGCACGGATGAAACAAAAACTTGGATTGTATAATGATATGTTATTAGTACGATCGTCAAGAAGTAGATTTTAATTTTGTTTTCAATGAATTAAAGATTGCATGATTTTATAACGATCAAAACATTCAAACACTTTTTGAATTTGAGAAAATATGATAAATGATAAAGCTTTACATGAAATATATGTTTCACGCATTTATTTCGTGTTCCGCGTGTGTAAAACGTAAATACCTTTTTAAAAAACCTAAAATGTTCCTTGTAAAATAAATTCAGGCACCTTTGACAAAAGCTGTACATGGTAATATGAAAACAACAAGAAGGGAAAAATATCATTTTCGCTTACGCCCCTGCGATGCACATGGGAAAACGAGTCTGCAGTGTCAAACATATGACCTACGTTAGCAGCGGATACCACCTTTTTTTTTAAATCTCAAATTGTATAATAACATTGGACATCTACGAGGAATCAGTCCTCACACAGGTCTTTGTCAATAACAAACTGATTTGTTACAGCTCCATTGAAGCACCGTACTATGTAACCTTCACGGATTTTCTCTGCTTCTCCTGTGGAGCCGAACACAGCCTCACAACCAAAGAAGATCATTATCCTCTGTGCGAATGCTGCAGGGAGACCGACAAACTTGCCAAGAGAAAGAACACCAGAGCTTTTGCTCCTCAACATGAATGAACTTATTGCCAAATCTCAATGATGAAGATGGAGCAAGGATTAGAAGAGCCAAGATGGCAAAGTTAGTGTTGAAATACAAACCGAGGAAAAATCAGAAACTGCGGCAAGTGATTTTCAAGACGAGATATTCCAAGAAACGTCAGGACTTTCTTCAGATAATGAGCGACCAACTGTTACTGATAATCATATTAAACTGAAACTAGTTTGAGCAATAAAGTATCTGCGTGAACAACAGGACCTTGACCCTGATTTCAGGGTAATGCTAAACCTTAAGCAAAGGTACACTGACTAAAATACCACTTTGGGAAACTGTATATCCTTGTAGTAAAATAGTCAAGGCTCTGTTGGCCCATTGGGAGAGATTAAAGGTGAAAGATTAGGTACTATGTCGCAGGTGGGAGGAGGTGAGTGGTACCCAGTGTTCTCACCAGATGGTTTTACCTGTGACATTACAAAAAGAAGCATTTGATGCTCATCATAGTCCTACCACAGCCAGCCACAGAGGGGTAACCAAGACCCTGTGTGCTCTTCGTACTCACTTTTGCTGGCCGGGGCAGACATCACAGGCTAAGAGATGGGTACATGAGGAGTTGTAATGAGTGAGTATGTAGTAGTATGTAGTAGGTGCTTCAACGGAGTGTCTGGCCATGGACATTTCAGGTCCCCTTCCACAGACACCTCGAGGAAACTACTATGTCTTAATATATAATTACGGACTATTTTAATAATTACGAAATGAACTGAAGCCTATACAATCCCTAATCAAGAAGCGACGACCGTGGCTGAGAATATTGTCAATGAGTTAGTGTGTTGTTTTGGTGTTCCTAGAAAACTGCACAGTGATTAAGGAACTAACTTGAGTCCAAAATTAGTGGCTAAACTTTGCAAGCTCTTGAGAAAGCTAGGACCACGTCTTTACACCCCCAGTCTGATGGACAGGTTGAACTGTTAAACGAAACCTTAGTGGAAATGCTGAGGGAAAATTAGGGAAGATCAGAGAGACTGGGATACACAACTCCAACCGTTCATGATGGCATATCGTAGTTCCGTTCATGAGTCTACAGATGAGATCCCGAATCTGTTAATGCTTGGTAGGCAAGTGGGAGTGCCACTGGACGTAGTGACAGAAACCACCCCTGATACCGAGCCACCCGCTACGGACTATGCACAAGCACTGCAGCAAAGGGAGCAGTGCTCACGAGGCAACTGGGTCGTGCTGCTCAACGTCAGGGGTAAAAAAACTAGGACATTCGGGTGTCAGGTAGACCTTTCCGGATTGGCAACAGTGTTTGGCTACACCACATTCGTCGTACCAAAGGTAGAAACCCTAAGCTAGATTGTCCCTGGAAAGGACCCTATCTTACTGTAACTGTGTTATCAGATGTGACCTACCGCATCCAAAGGAGCCCCAGAGCGAAACCATTGGTGATTCATGTTGATTGTTTTAAACCGTATCTTGAACTTGCCCTAAGGAGCTGGGTAGAGAAGGAAGCTGTTAACCCATTGTGTCCCATGTTGATGCTGTTGAGAAGTCAGAACAATTATGTTCCCGGGAGTTCTGTGTCAGCAGCAGGTGAGGGAAGAAGTCAGGACGGAGTTACGTCAGCTTTTGAACCCACAGAGTTTGTTCCTGAAATGTTTGCGCCTGTACCGTTGGTGTCGTATAACGATGGTGGTGACGCTGAATCAACTGAAGAAACTGGTTGATTTGGAGATAATAACTCTAATGAGAAAACCGTCACTGATGCAGTTACGGGAGTCGGCAGCAATACACCCAAAAGTGGAGAAATCCCAATCAATTTTGTAGCAGTACTAGTTCTGTACCTCAACGAACTGTTGCTAGGCGACGGCGACAGAGGAAACGAAAGAGGCGGGAGTGAACTGTTACTGTAATTAAAATAAAAACTAACTTTGGAACTCAGAAAGGAAACGCTGAAACTAGTGTTTGTAGTTAAACCTTTCTAGATTCACTTATTTACCGAGAAATTTGAAAGTTATTGTAATTTTACAGAATGCACAAATTTTTTTGCAGATGGACAGGTGTGAAACGCTGTGGAAGAGTGACCGGAATCAAGTGTTACGCAGCTGATTGAATCAGGTAGCGGTAAAAAAAGGAACGGAAACTGCGGAAAAGCGGGGAAATGTGTAACAATAGAAAGTCGTCTCATCCAATCATATCACTGTTCATCTAATCGATTAAAAGTCGCTGAGAAATATTGAGTCAATTCTTAGTCGTTCGAGATTTTAGCTAATCATGTTTATCTCATGAAGTTGAGCAAGTCACTCCATTGGCATCCACAGGATAACTTTGACTTAGAGAGAATTTACTCGTCACAGTCAGAACATAATACGTAATTGAGTCAAACTAAAAATGTTGAATGCGAAAAGGTTTTGCTCCTTATTGACCATCCAAGCTCAAACAGTGAGCCTATTGCAAGTGAATCCTATGAGTGAAACTTGGAGCAAAGTGATAAGCAAATCAAGCAAACCTATGAGCATTCATGTAACTAAAAGTATTAACCAAACCAAAGCTTGAACAAAACTTTTAGAAATATCAGTACCACAACTGATCCGTCCATAATATCCGACCAAAATACCAATAATTCCGAGTTGTTTCAAATTAATCAGAGATTTTTGAGAGATTTATGTATTGGCTGCCAATGTTTCCATGTTTTAAAAACTGTATGTTCTAGAGACTAGACGTATGAAATTAAAAGAATTTCATTTTCTTCATAAAGTATTCAAATAAAGTGTATTCCTGACTGAATCACAGTTTTCCTTGATTCAAATTTCTTTTCATAACCTAAAAACTAGGTTTAAAAGAATGTCACGTGCTTCAAAAAATTCTATTTCCCTTCCCCCTCCCCCCTCCTCCTCCCCCC
>JANCMA020172559.1:0-23910 GCA_024336925.2 Zoanthus solanderi | reverse complement strand
ATTTACGAAATCGCAATTCTTACAGTTATATCTCTTGTTTTCTTTCGTAACAGCTACTGTATTTTAAATTTTGATACAGTACAAAGTACATGTACAAGTCAATGTAAACACAAATGTACCACATACGGTACATGTATTATTTATATTGTCTAAAATCAGCAAAAGATATTTTAAGAACATGTTTAGCAACATTTGAGGCTGATATCCCGAAAATATTTAAGAACGTTCAGCCTCAAATTAACAAAAAATTCGACGTTCTTATAAAAAAAAAAAGAAGAGTGTACTATTTATTATTTTATTGTGCAAAGAACTGAAATCAGTGAGCAGTAAGAGCCGGAGATCTAGGCTAAAGAAGAGATAAGTCGGTGAGTTGCAGGAGGTAGCAGAAAGAAAAGCATTTAAATTGATTTTATAGCATGGCCCTGCATGGCGGGGCATTAGTACAGCTGGGATAGCCCCACATGGCGGGGCATTAGCAGTGTTTAGAAATCCCAAAAGTCCTATCCCCCCCCCTCCCAATGCCCGGGGTTGGGGGGGGACGGGGGTTGACGTTGACTGGTGTATTAGTACGAAGCCAACGCTGGAAGAAAAATTAGATTTTCTCAAGTTTTCTTGTCGCGCAAATGCGAAGCGAATTTAGCACTTCAGATTTGCTCGGAACTTTTCGCTTGCTTAGCAAATGTAAACAAAGTCGAGAAAAGTCGGTATTTTCTATTGATTTTCTATACATTTGCGCATGATGTAAACTCAAGTTTTCGTTCAGTGCAAGAAGTCGAATAAACAAACATCCTTTAGGTCCGTGGAATGTAACACATTCTACAGGCAAACCACAGGTAGCCCAATCTAAATTTGTGACACTAACCTCTTACATTTATAAAGTAAATGTATAGGATTTTACGTTTGTCCTCGAAACGTTTTCAAAATGAATTAAATATTATGAAATGCCTCAATATCCTTGAGTTGTTGTATTTTGTCATCATTATGTGGTGTTTTTGGTTGTATTTTTTGCCCTCCGTGGAATCTAGAGATAACCGTTCTAGACCTGGCTTCCGGTAAGACTTATGTCTGCGCATGACCATTGTAAACCACTTAACCTTCCCGAATGTAAAGCGGCAAACAAACGATTGAACTGCTCGCGGAGGACTACAAACAACTCGTCGTTTTTTGCTAAAACCTTTTAAATTCATGTATGCCTCGAAATAATTCTTTTATTAAATTACAAGAACAACAATATCGTTTGCACGTCGCATAGGAACTGGATTTTAAAGTTAATCTAAAGAAAAAACTTTAGGAAATGTTTAAGATTTACACAACTTTCGTAGGACAACTTGAGCGCTAGAAAAGAACTCAACACTCTTCTTCGATACCGCATAAGAATGCATGAGTTTCGTACGCATTCCGTGAAAAATGAGATTGTCGCACCAAAAAACGTTTATGGTGAAAAGCGAAAGATAAAAAAATATTTTGTTTTTTTTTCTAAACAATCAACTACCAACAGTTAACTTCTAGTTTCTTATTTTTTTTCAAGTTCTGTGAAATAAAGGGCAATCTGTGACATTTGAAAGGATCTAGACTCGATTCGAGGCAAAATGCTTGGCCAATAGCAAAGCCTTTCGTCGTAAACTAAAAACATAACTGAATGTACGTAGTTATCTTCCTAGTTAAGCAATAAATAATCCATCTTCCTAATTCCTTGTTAAATGAGACGTTTAAAAACGTTTCGAAGACAAGAAGTCTCAAGCCGGTACCAGTGCAGTTGAATTGCTCCATCAATCAACCATGGTTTGGAATTTTTTTCAATTTTAAAAAGCTCAAAAAATAGCGAATTTTTTGCAGTTGTATGAGAGCGTTATATCAATCCGTAGAATATCCAAATTTAAAAATTTAGTTTTACTAAAATTTTAGAGCGCATTTTGAAAGGTCAAGTCTTCACGCAAATATTTGTTGGTCTTACCCGCTCTATGACACCTGTACCTCGCACTCATGCGTAAAAAATGAAATCTTACTCTGATACGTTTCTAAAATTACTTTATTTTTGCAAACAAAGCTGTTTTTATGGGAAACACATAAACCCTTATGGAGATAATAAACAATTTTTACCAATTTCTTGCGAATTGGAATATAATCTTTACAGAGTTTCTGCATCATTTGTTAAAATAAATCTTGAAAGCATTTATGAAATTCATTGTAGCTTAACGGCTTTTCATTAATATTTGATTATAAAAATGAAATTCAATCTTAAAAAGACTACTGCTTGTTCATTTGAATCCAGAACAACGTAAAGCGCAGTCAAGGTAAGTAGATATTTGAACAACTCTTCCAATTCAAAGAAAAAAGTTTTTTTATACTCTTATTTAGCTCGATTGTTTTGGAAAATATTTTATAGTAAATGTTTTGTTTGTAAACACAATTATGTTTACTTTCTATTCAAAACAACAAAGTTGCAAACTGGTTCTTCCAGAAGAAGACCTTTTTAATAAGACGACAAACAGCGTTTTGTATTTTAATAAAACGATCTATCTTGTCCATGTTTAATTTTCCGTACATTTCATTTCAAACTGTAGGCTAGGAACACTGAGTAAATATCAATATTTTGAAAGAAGGCGTAAAATGTAGAGATAGAAGATCTATTTATCTTTGACAGATAATTTTCCGTACATTTCATTTTAAAATGTTGGCTTAGCACTTTGAATGAATATCAATATTTTGTTAATTAGGGACGGCACAAAATGTAGAAATATAAGATCTATCTATCTTAAATAGATTGGTAACATATGAGAAATATATTCTCAATAAAAACAAATTTTGTTTTTCATTATAGATGGACAAAGTTTTGGTTATAGGAACAGTTTTGTACTACCTCCTAGTAGTGTCACAAAGTGCTTCAATACGTAAGTATGACTTTAATTCACATGTTAAAGTTTTGACATTTGATTTGTTTTAGTTGTAAGCTTATTGGATAAAATAAATCATGGTGAAAAAAGGATCTGTATGGAAATTTGCTTCAAATACCATTCCAATGAGGCCAAGAAAGAATATTACTACTTTTGTGCCACGTATACGTTTGACCAGAGCCCGGTTCCTCAAAACCCGATTAGTGCTAACCCAGGGTTAAATTTTTAATCCATGTTCCTGCTTCCTACCTTCCGATAGCTTGCTTTGGGCTGGAATTTTGGATATAACATGTTTCTTTATTGGTAAAGCTGAACAGAATTTTGTAAGCGTCACAAAACTTCACTTATGAAAAAATTACTCTTTGAATTTTGTTTTAATCCTGGATTAAGTTAATGGGAGTTTTGATGAACCGGCTCCAGAGCTTTGGTGCGGTGTAAAAGTTACTTAAAATCTTGAAATTCACAATTTACGGCTGTTTGTATTTTTTCCTTGGTAAGTTGGAAACTTTAATTAATATTAAGCATGTAATGAAAGTCTATAACTTTACTATGCAACCATTTGAAATGTATCAAGCTTTAATATTACTCAGTTTATCCCGTTCTTGCTCCTACATGAAGATATCTTGTCCTAACTAAAATCAACCTGCTAAAAATCACAAAAGCTGACAGGTGGTTAAACTAAGAAACCTTTAAAAATGGGTTCAGTCCACAAAATAATAATTTATTTATAAATAAATATTAATTCTACTTTATTATAGCTTTTACTCATAAAAGTCGCTTGGACGGATGTGGACGCGAGATTGTTAGTTAGGAACAAAATACTGTGAGACAAAATGTCAACTCTAGAAAATACTTTCTTTAATCTTTAAAATGAATACTAGATAACTCGTAAGGTATCATACAATTTTTGGTGAAAAAATTAAGGAAGATTTTTTTGGTCTTGTGATAACATTTCAGAGACCAAACAATCACGTTTCGTTTTTAAAAAGGTTTAATGTTATGTTAGTTATCGTAAAGTTTGGATTAATCTCAATTTCAAGACATTTACACCGTTGTTAATCTGTATGGGATTTTTGTATCAATTCCACAGTTGAAAGGAGGCTTTTTATTGATATCGGACAAAATTAGAATTATATTCATGGTCATTTTTTAAGCTAACTAGAAAATAGCCTCGTACTGTGCCTATAAGACATCCTCAAACGTTTTTTCCCAGTACTTAAAATAATTTCGATTTTAATTTATGTTAGCCTGAATTAGAAGACAAGTGAAATACTTTCGGCTAGTTATATTTCTGCTAATGTTCAAGACTGTATTGAGTCAGTCATCCTTGAAGTTTCGAAGCTACTAGAAGGTAGAACTTACTTATTTATAAATACTTACTTAGTGATTGGCAAGAACTTCGTTTTGAATTAAAAAGGATACTGTTAGAACGTATTTTGAAGGGTAAAATAATAAGATGTTTCCTAGTTAATCATCATAACCATCATTGTCATCATCACCATCATCGTCATCATCATCGTAATCATCATCTCCAATCTCATGATTATCGTCACCACCACCAATCTCATCATCATCTGATCACCAATACCATCATCATCATCATCACCATCACCATCATCATCATCGTCATCATTATCATTAGCATCAATATCATCATCTTCATAATCATCATCAACAACAATATTGATTTAAAGTTTCTCGTAATAAAAACTAATATAAATGAGCTTATTATCATGCTAACGGGAGAAGAGCTAATTACCATGCTACGAACGTAGATGAGCTAATTACTATGCTACGAACTGTAGATGAGCTAATTACTATGCTACGAACGGTAAAATGACTAATTACAATGCTACAAACAGTAAACGAGCTAATTACCATGCTACGAATGGTAGAAGAGCTAATTACTATGCTACGAACAGTAGAAGAGCTAATTACTATGCTACGAACAGTAGAAGAGCTAATTACTATGCTACGAACGGTAAAAGGACTAATTACAATGCTACAAACAGTAAACGAGCTAATTACCATGCTACGAATGGTAGAACTAATTAACATGCTATAAATAGTAGAACTAATCACCATGCTACGAACTCTAAACTCCGAGTTGAAATGGCATAGCGATTAGAGCATACATCCTCCTTTACACTGAATTATTTATCGCACAATATTTTACAGAAGTAGTGAGAATCAGTAACTGGAGGCGCTGAATTAAGTGACCCTTACCTAAATCGATTTTCCCTCAATTGCGACTCAGCATCAATTCACCATACGATGTTATAGTAGGGAAAAATCGCTGAGGCACCGTACATTTCTTTTATAGTATTTATCATTCTGCAGTATTATCAATAAATTCAATTAAACAACCAGATAATAATACCTTCGGTGGGCTATTCTAATTTACCCTGCATGAAAAAGAAGACACAAAACAATTCGTTTGCCGCATGAAATGACTAAACAACTCAAGGAATGAAAAGTGACCGCTAATGCCAAAACATGTCAGATTCGAAGGTTACTGCATGCGCTACCAACACGTGAAGGCTGA
This sequence comes from Zoanthus solanderi, assembly GCA_024336925.2. Classification (NCBI taxonomy): domain Eukaryota; kingdom Metazoa; phylum Cnidaria; class Anthozoa; order Zoantharia; family Zoanthidae; genus Zoanthus; species Zoanthus solanderi. Next base: position 18,471 of record JANCMA020172559.1, on the reverse strand, counting down.
AGGTTTGTATGAGATGTATTTCAAGACAAAGATAACATTTAACTCTAAAGAGCTTCTTCTTCTATCTATGGTACATAAAAACCATATCTTAAAGTAAACTTAACTCGTAAAAACTCCTAATAACGTAAAAATATACAATGAAACTGTTTTATCAGTTCTTAAAACCTGCAAATATAAACCTATATAACATATATAATCTATATAAAGGAAAATAAAATCAGATAAAATTAAAAATATGAAAAGCAAATAAAATTGGACAACATTAAAAAAAGTAAAATAATGGCTAAATTTTCTTTAATTTAAATTCTAAAAGAAAAAAGATTTTAACTGTTCTAGTTCTTTATTCTTTATAGAGCGTACCTTCACTGACGTGGTACTAAAGAGAAGTCCAAGCCCCTGTGCTGGAGGGTGTCCGGCATCTTGTGCCCCTTCCTGTAGTGCATCCTGCTGTGCTCCCCCACCCCCGCCACCACCCCCTCCTCCCCCACCACCACCTCCACCACCACCTCCACCCCCACCGGGCCCACCAGGTGTTGACGGCCCAATGGGAATGCCTGGACCTCAAGGGCCTGATGGACCTAAAGGACCACCAGGACCACCCGGCCTACCGGGGCCCCCTGGTCTACCTGGATTGATGGGCGCTCCTGCTGGACCACCAGGAAGAGATGGTTCAATGGGCCCCCCTGGTGCTCCTGGCAACCAAGGACCCCCAGGTGATCCTGGTATTCCTGGACCCCCCGGCCTTCCTGGACCAGCTGGTGCTCCTGCACCTCCCGGACCTCCTTCTCCATGTCCTGGTATCTGTGCCCATACGTGTATCAGCGCATGCCCAAGACCATGCTGCATGGGGTAGGGACTGGTCAGTTGCTCGAACACGTGACTTGAGGATGTTTTCTTTGGTGAATGAAAAACTTTTTTATCCTAGTAAATCTTGTTGGAATAAAGCAGCAAAACAACGAGTGTTTGATTTTTTGCCATCGGCGTATTTCCATCCCATAATAATGGATAACGAATAATCGATGAGCTCGTTAATTTTTTTTTACAATATAAACTAACTACATTTTTAGTACGCTTTACAAAAAGCATAATTATAAGGAATAAACAGTGATTGGTGAACTCTGAAATGTTAGTAGACTGAATAAAAAATGTATATTGAAAACTTTGTAACATGTTTCTGGGACGGTGTTTTGATTATGAGCTTCGACATTCAACCACTGGCTCTCTTAATATCTCAGTTGCCAGCCTAACTGGTACAGAAAAAGTGCCGACATGTTCTTGGTTTTTCATACATACAGGTTATTTTCATACAGCCCCGTTATTTGCGCGAGTGAAAATCCATTTTCTTGGAAATATGTAAACAGTCTTGAATATATTAAAACAAATCATAAACAGCCACTTGAAAATACTATGCAGTTCGTTTTTGCTTAAGCCATTTTTGTTTCTATAGGGAGATGTAATATCTTAAAAATCTGAAAGACGTTTAGGAAGAAAATATGCATTGTTGGTAGCTCTCTTATAAACAGGGATGAAAACTGATATACGCTGGTAGGAAATTAAGCAAGGAAATAATGTGGAAAATGTAAATTGGCCGTGTACTGTAAATAATCTGCTATCGCATGAAGAAAAACTTGCTCAATTGCTCCGGAACTGTTTGGAAAGCATGCTGGCCTCATTCTACGACTACTGCTGAGAATAAATTTCTATAACATTTTAAAATAAACTGCTATCATCAACCTACAGTTCAAGTTGGCTCAAAGTTTCTGTTTTATATCTTAGTGAAATAAAACTAAAAACAAAACTAAACAGATTGAACGGAAAATTAAATTCTATCTTGATAGGAGACAAACGCTTTTTAGTAAAATGTAAAGAGCACTTGCGGGATCGGCATATCACCACTAACATCTAAGCGGGACTGGAATCTAAAGACGAAAGCTCGCGGGATCGGCTCATCAAAACCAACATGTACGCGGGACTGGAATCTAAAGACGAAAGCTCGCGGGATCGGCCCATCAAAACCAACATGTACGCGGAACTGGAATCTAAAGACGAAACCATGCAGGACCGGCCCATCAAATTCTTCAAAAAGAATTAAAAGAATAACCGGTTTAATTATAGTTCAGTCCCTCTGTATCATGTCCAGGATAAAATCATAGAATGAGAAATTAATACTAAGTTTATAACCTGCTTTCATAGACAACAAGTAGATATGAAACAATGGGCTTACTGAAGAAGATATTCCACAAACTTTTACTCATCTGAATGATCGAGATGTGGAGGTCATTTTTAGATAAGGAAATACGTTAGTAGACCCTAGTCTTTGAGGGTGAATGATACGAGATCTTATAAAGCTGGAGAGCCAGTTTAGAATAAAAGAATGTTTAAGATAACATGCTACTAATCGGGTAGAAATAATTCACGATACTTCATGGTGTAACAACGGATACACTTCAAGTCAACACGGATATTCTACATGGATCGACCCTGTCGGTAGATCTAGTCATTGCAACACTAAGTCGGATCTTACACAAAGTCTACAGATGGTGTGTTGTAAACCGATTCTCACCTAGATAGAAGCGAAGCAGTGATAATCAGCAAAAAATAGATATATGGCCGACATACATATTTAAGGAATGATATGTATATTACACCTATTAATAGTTATAGGACTGATATACATATATACATAGATACTGAACAGACATAACTAGAATGCTGCTGAAAATAAATAGCAAAACAGTTACTGTTCATCAGCAAGATACCTAAATGCATACAATTGGTTTATATGGAATATATTATTATCTCTATACTTATATTACGGACTGATAAGTATATCAGACCTATTAATAGTTATAGGACTGATATACATATATTACGATATATTACGCAATGTTCTCTCCTCTATGCCAAATTTTTGAACGATTTTATAAAACTTGTACTAAATTTGGGTTATACCAGATTTGTTGAACATGCGATGTACTGTCTGTATGGTAAACTTTTAAATCCGACGCTACAGAGAACCATCTGCGAGCAGACTAGGAAAGGCGAGCTAGAGGGAAAGTCCGGGAGCATTCTCCCAAGGAAAGTTTTGAAAATTTGGCTTCTAGATTCGCTTGAAAGGTATCTTTTTGACAGGAGTTTCAACTTTGTGATATGTTAGAAAAAACAACATTTTGGGGAAAACTCACCTAGACACTACATGTTCTAAACTGGAAAAACTATAGCTAAGCTAAATCCTTTATGACATAAGTGGCCAATGGAGCTGGCTCTTTATATCTCCGGCCTCTGTGGTGTTAAGTGGATAAGAGTCTTTGCCTCCCTCTAGACGGGACACTAATCCATCGATGGCACGAAAAACTTTGTTATGAGAACTCCTAAATCGTTCCAAACTTGTACCTTGAAACGTTTACGTAATTTTTACTTTTCATAGATAGCGTTTCGACCGATCCGTTGAAAGTACCCAATACCAAAATAGGCCCGCGATTCGCGCTTGTGGCTACTACCGGAATTTCTTCGTGTATAGTGTATTTTTGAAGAATTGTGCTGATTTATTTTTAAGTATAGATATCACAAACGTGCTAGTAGCTAACTTGAAGCCACTATATTGGGCACCATGGCCACGCTGGTAGTAGGCTTTACCCCTTTAAACTGCCATAAAAAATAGTGAACCTGATTGCTAGCAGCCATGGACAGCTGTTCGTGTATTAGAACGCCAGGGCTTACCCTGAGCGGGGTAGCTGCCTTCGCTACATCTTATTAGCAGCTGTTTCGAGATTTCAAGGCCTCATCAACATTGCATAGCTAGCAAACAGGCCCATGGTTCCCAAAACGAACATATGAAATGGTAAAAGTGCAATGCTTGTGGGATGTGGCTATAAAGATGAACTCAAGAATGGATTGCACAAACGTGCTAGTAGCTAACTTGAAGCCACTACATTGGGCATTATGGCCATGTTGATAGCGGACTTTACTCCTTTAAACTACCATAAGAAATATTTAGTTTAGCCTTCACAGGAAATTGTCAGAAATATTTAATCAATTTACAAATCTCAGTTTTCAAGGAATACTGTAATGATATTTTGACATTTTTTTAATCTAGAAAATTACAAAATTAACAGATCAACATTTTGGCAACTAAATTTTGAAATTTTTCCTGTGTGAAAAAATTTTAACTTCTACTGAGCGTATATGTTTTGATGAATTTTGGGGTAAAAGCACACACGATGCTGCCATTTCGTTCCCAGGAACAGATGACATCACAGACAACCTCGCGTGCCGACAGGAGACTAGAGGATATAGTGGCTTCCAGCCTTTAAGGCAGTAGCTACAACAAAAAGTATTGCAAAGTATAAAAGGGTTGAAAAATGTCATATTGGCATCTATCAAGTACGGTTCAGCTTTGTGGGGTTTGTGTTGCTAGTCGGAACCATAAGATAGATGCTACAGGCGATCCTGATTTGTATGTTCTCGCCGCACCTCAAAAAGCGCTTTAATTTTCCCAAAAATAATTAAATATATAGATGTATAGAATAATGATTACTAAATAAAAGAACGTTGAATGAACGATTTTATTTCATTTTGCAGCAGCAATTTACAAAATTCAAATTTCCCATACATTTGCTTTATAAATTCGGTTGGCATTCAAATATCGTGACGGGAACATAGGTTACCTGTGCTGACACCTTTTAAAATTCAAATTATGAGACCTTTCGACCCAAAGGGTCCTCGTCAGTTCTGCTGGCGACAGTCTTGCATTTAAAGATGCAACTGGTTGTGTGATACTAAAAAATTAGATATCTAAACCTCATGATTTTCAAATCCATTTTCCAAATCTTTTGTCCGACTAGCTTTGTGATTCTAAAACAATTAAATATCTTTGTCTCATGGACTTTAGTTACGTAGCTCATTGGGCCTTACAATTTATTGCTTCGTTGGTCCTTTGATTTTGATGTATAATTGTTTTCTACCGATAGAAATCATGTTACATTAACTCACATGTCAGCTCACATTGACTCTGGGTGCAATCCGAAAGCTTTGTTTCATTTTCAAAACAGCAGGTCGGGTAAAAGAATATTTGTTTTAACATCTACATGTTTGTTTTCCAGTTCCTCCTAAGCCAGACAGTGCCGGTGCCAAGAGAAGTCCTTGTGGTGACGAATGCGCACCATCGTGCGCACCAGCATGCACCCCGTCATGTTGTGAGCCACCGCCACCACCACCACCTCCTCCACCTCCACCCCCTCCGCCACCCCCTCCTCCACCACCGCCACCCCCACCGGGTCCACCAGGACCTGACGGACCCATGGGTTTGCCTGGACCACAAGGACCTGACGGACCAAAAGGACCACCAGGGCTACCTGGACCTCCTGGTCCTCCCGGATTGCCAGGTCTAATGGGTGCACCTGCTGGAGTCCCTGGACGTGATGGTCCAACAGGCCCAGGTGGTCCCCCTGGTCATCCAGGCCCTCCTGGAGATCAAGGTCCACCTGGCCCCGCAGGCCCTCCTGGAATGCCAGGCCCTCCTGCCCCTCCGGGCCCCCCTTCACCCTGCCCGCCAATTTGTGCACACACTTGCATCACTCCGTGCCCGCCGCCCTGTTGTCACCCAGGAAGATGATAAAGAAAGGCAAGAGCTTGAAGAATTAATCTATTTTATATTCTCGGATTCTATTTGAATAAAGAAAATTGAAAAACAGTAATTTTTTTCTTGTAGAATTATCAGTCGAATCATTCCATTGGTCTGCTAACTGTAATATCATAAAGAGCTACAAAAACTATCGGAGCAGTTTAACTAGTATACCATAAATTTAGCTTCTATTTTAAAGGCAACTTATTGAACAGTTAGCAATCTTAACCATGTTAAATCGAAAGCTATGTCTATCAATGTTCTGATCAATGGAAAAATTAAAACTTAGTCGAACATTAACTTCCACGAGGCTAAAAATGTAGTCAACATATAAAGTTATGGTAGTTTGCATTCAGTATCTGTCCTAAAGAGGAAGGCATTTCGCTTTTACTAATTCACAAAAATTACTGATGTATAAGAATAGTTAAACTAAACGGCTGGCTGATAAGACCTAAATATGATTAAAAAATTATTAATAAGGCAAGACTTCTTTTATTTCTTGGTTTACAGCCAATTTTTTAAAAGATGGATTATCTGGGATTGGAATAAAATTAAAACAGCCCACGAAACCATGTTTGACGTCATCACGATAGTTACCATTACCGTTTACAAATCAAAAAAAAAAAAAACAATAATAATGAAACAAGTGGTTTATTGCCGTGGCGAATCTATCAAGCACCTGAAATTAAGATGCTTGTGTAAGCGTGTGGATTTACATTTTTCCCCCACCTTAAGATAGAAAATGTAGTTTTGTGTGGTGGTTTAAAGAAATCCTAAATAAACCAAATGATTGCCAATTAGAAGTTTTTGAGGGGAAAGGTCAGTCTCGTGAGAATCTCTATTACTCTCTTTTCGTTATTTATTAAATCAAATAGTGAAAACCGAATCTAAACTTCATTTTTATTTTCTTTCTTAAAATTTCACGCAGCGGTAACATAAGTAAAATTCATAGCAAAAACAATAATAATAAATAACAATGACTTTATTTAGGTGTCAAGTCTTATTTAGCCAGCCAAAGGCCTACTAATTGGGGACACCATTTTTACCACTCTAAGGTAGACGGAGACCTTCCACATGACAGACAAACACACACACAAACACAGAAGTCTCCGAGGGCCTACGGTTTAACATCCTTTTCCGAGAAGACGCGAAAGTCTAACCATTTGCAGATGTTAGAGCAAATGCAGCACCTTCTCCTCAATTATTTTAAGACCCTGAGTGTTAGTCCGGGTGGGAATGGAACCCGAGCCTCCCCCACGATAGACTGGTATCTAACCAACTAGGCTAACCAGGCGGCGGGAAAGTTTTGAAAATTTGGATATTATGTGGCCTAGATGATATAAAAGCGTTTTCACAATAAATAAATTTGGCAACCAAAGGTTAAACTTTCCAACTTTTAATCTTTTCTCCGAGGTTAATGCATCTGAACATTTCTTTTCCTGGTTGACAAGTAAGATGAATATTTTGACCTCAATTCTAAGCAGACCATCACAAATTATACCCTTAGTAAAGTAGCCAATCAGAAGACAGGATTTATGTTTGATTGTTACTAATAAAGATAAACAAAATCCATATTGCATCAAATGTCAATGAATACAGCAATAATTCATAATTCAATTTCTTTTTTGGAATAAAACATGGAAAGTAGTTGGAACATGGATATTTTCACATCCTTTGCTTTGACCAAATATTGTAATTTGTACACGTTTTCAGGTGAGAATTAAATATCTTTCAATCAAATGCGATTGATTTGATTTGTTTATTCTCTTGAGACCACAAAATGCGTTAATCTGGTTCCTGAACGCTCTTGCGGTGGCTTAAACCAGTTTGAACACTTTCAGGAGAACTTGTTATTGGAAGGATTGACACTACAACACTTTTGTCATTCAACAACGATGTTTTGGTACCATATCAAACACCATTTATTGCCAGTGATGTAGATATGTTTTGCCATAGCCAGTCAAGAAAAAACTATAGGCGGGCACGGATTTAATCTTGCCTAGCCAGCTTGCTGGCTCATGCACCCAGACATGCATCACCGGCTCATTGTAAACAAAATCTGTTGCGTTGAGCGAATCAAGTACGTGTCTGATCAAACAACATGGTCGAGCGAAGGATTCCCCCACAGTAATTTCCAGACATCATTACTCTTTCTTTGGTGGAAATTTATGAAACAAATAAACGATAAAGGTTGAAGCACATTTGATTTAAGATTTGTCAAAAATGAAAACTTTGTATTATTTTCATTTTAAAATAGCCGGTCACAGAGCCAGAATAGCCGGTCATTCTGACTGGGTACCGACTATTATCTACATCACTGCAACTGTAACCTTATTATGATAATTAAATAAAGAGATGAATATAAAGATGAAGTGGCCCATGAAGCCAGTGCTTATCTCCGGTTTCTGTAGTTTTAAACAGAGAGTCCATAACTCCCCCTGGAAAGGACACATCACAGATCCTCATTTACCTACCCTGAAAGGATGGAAAACCTTAGATGGAAAACCTTAGTTGGAAAAGAAGGTCACACAAAATGTTCAAATCTCGGTAGAGCCGGGGATTAAACTAGGGATCCTGTGATTGGAAGGCAGAGATCTTACCAACTGTGCCAACCATTCCTGCCCACTGATATGGCATTGATGGACTCACTACAAATGACCTGCTCTCCCAGTGGATCTTGGTGAACATTTAGAGAATAATGATGATGACCACAAGTATGAAGATGATGAGACAGTTGTCAAAATGACAGTGATCATGACATGATGACGAAAGTAATGGTGATGGTGATAATGAAAACAATGATGTCTTGTTGACAATGGATATGATAAGTACAAACATATAAATGGTCGTACAGCTATTTACATGTACTGCCTGCATGTACTTAGTATAAGTACATGCAGGCAAAAATAAACAATTTATTCATATTATGTATTTTATACTTGTAACACATATCACTTATCATTCTATGAAACATTCTATTAAACTGATGATGGCATAAGCATACCGAAACATGTCTTTGAAAATAGTTGTCCGTGTTTTTCAATTTTTATCAATATTGCTATTATTACGATCTTTTATAAACATGCATGTACTGTCTATACTATATACATGCATGTACTGTCTATACTATATACATGCATATACTGTCTATACTTACGACTACCTTTCAGCTCCATTCTACAAGCATTATGATCTACTACTTTTTAGTATCTCGTTTGAGGAGGATCTTAGCCTTTTTGTTAGCTACAGTATGCTATGATGAGGCCTGATAACGCTAGAAACTGCTGTCTATGGTTGCTAGCACTCAGGCTCACTATTATTTGTGGAAGATTTAGTCAGAAATGCCCACTACCAACATGACCTTAGCTACTAACATTCACTCTTACTGTTATCTCTGGTAGATTTAAGAGGGAATTCCCACTGTCAACATGACCTCAGTTAATTACTAACAATAGGACTCACTATTATTTACGGTAGATTTAAGGGGTAATGCACGCTACCAAGGTGATCTTAGTTAATTATTAACACTCAGGCTCACTATTATTTATGGTAGACTGAAGGGGTAATGATCGCTTCCAACATGACCTCAGTTAATTACTAACAATAGGAGTCACTATTATTTATGGTAGATTTAAGGGGTAATGTCTGCTACCAATGTAACCTTAGTTAATTACTAACAATCAGGCTCACTATTATTTATGGAAGATTTAAGGGGTAATGCCTACTACCAATGTGGCCTTAGTTAGTTATTAACATTCAGGTTCACTATTATTTATGGTGTAAATCCCTCCCACACCTACCCCTGTCCTTGCCCACCATCTTGGAGTTGAGCCATAATGGTCCCTGTTATTACAAAGCTAAACAAAAAGCCTGCTTTATAGTTGAAGGGTCTAGTGCAAAAACGGCGTAAGTGACGTTTGATGAAGTTCTCAACTCTCACTAGATTATCCCTCTTATCTCTTCATAACTTTTGGGAGAATTTAGCATTTCATGCAAAGTCACATTGTTTTTGTACCAGACAAAAATGACAAGAATTTTGATCAAGTTCTCATCTCTCCCTACATTATCCTCACTATCTCTTCATAACCCTTGGGAGAATTTAGCAGTTCATAAAAAGTCACTTAAGTTGTTTTTGCACTAGACCCTTCAGTTTCTGTAAGTACTACCACTCAACTACTACAGTGTCTATACTTTAAGTAAGTTTAAGTAAGTTTAATTATTGCTTTTTAAAATTACCTTCTGGTGTATGACTGATAAACTCATCCCATGCAATATCAACCTCAATCTGTGCATGGGATATTGGTTTAGCAGTGCTCCTGTATTTACTAGCTGACCACTGAACTGGTGAGCGCACTAAATATCTCCCAGCAGGCAACAATATCCAGTTACATCCAACAACATCAGCATCAACCATAAACCGTATCTGCAAAAATTAAATAATAATAGCCATTAATAACAATAATAATGGATAAATAATAATAGCAATAAATAATATGATAATATTCCTCATATGATAATAAATATTAAGAGTAAAAATAAACATTTTACCAATTAGAAAGGAAGGTGTTAATTCACATTTGCAATACAAAATTTAGTAAAACATTACTAAAATGAGAAACAAATATGTTTTGTGATTATATCTAGCTAAATTAGTAAAAAAAGACAGGCATGCAGTAACTGCTGCAGTTTGTAAGATCTGGTGCGTTCAAGAAAAGCCTGAAACTACACCTTAATATCTAAATTATTAAACAATCAATATATCAATATATATGTTGAATTATATTTTAGCCATTTTTAACAAATTTTTATATTTTATCATATACTTCTTGTATTTTAAAAAATTTTTAAATTTATTATTTTATTTCTAGGGAGTTGTCAAATAGGGCCAACCTCTCAACTTCCCTTCAGGGTGCTTTTTCCTTTTCCTTTTTTTAATGTAATTATTTAGCATCTTGAGAATAAAATGTATGTATGTATGTATGTATGTAATAGCTGACATTTAGATATAAGAACAAAGGCAGCACCTTCTCAATTGTTTTAAGACCCTGAGAGTTGATGTGGCTGGGAATCGAACTTGAGCCTCCCGCACGGTAGATTGGCGTCTTACCCCCCTCCCCCCTCCCTTCCCGTTCCCCCTAGGGTAACCAGGCTGCGGTGAAAAATAAGTTACTAGAGATTAATGGTCTTTAATGTTCGGTATTTGATTTTTTATTATTATTGTTTTTACTCTCCCACATTTTTTTGAGTGTGTTCTATTTTCATGTAACATCTCTGACAGGCCACTGCATCGGTAAAGGGTGCATGAGGAGGGTCTTGGCTCGAACTACGACCGGACCAACCTTGACGGTCTTATGATAACTAAAGAAAAAGTACTACCTTTGCAATTACATCCACATTTTACTATACTCAAGTTCTGTCAAAAAAGGAGTATAAACCTTAAACGCCATTTCATAACCGTACCCTGGCTTAACTTTATTGTAAAGAGAATGGCATATATATAGATTTCCAAGAGTTATGAATTGTCGTTGTGAAGTGCATGCTATAAATTGAAACCTTGCTCTGTCCTATGATGCTGATCACCCCCGTGTGGGAATAATAAAAAAAAAACACTAAAACTGAAAATTATAGTAAAGCTTCAATCTTCTTTCATCAATTTCAATTTGTAAGCAACGTGTATATATATTGTTATCTGGTGACAATTTTCTGCAATATGTGCATACAGGGTCTAACAAATGATATGACGATGAAATACCGGATGGAAGGAAGCGTCGATGGGCATGATTTTGTGATCACGGGCCATGGGACAGGAAATCCTTTCACGTAAGTGGTTTATCATACATTTATAACATTAAGGTTGAAACATACTGTCTAACTTTGTATTTTCGCTTTCATGAGAATGTTAGGCATTTACGCAATCAAAGGATATTCATCATGTAATTTTTAATTCACAAACATGAAATGAAGCGATTTATTTACGATGTTGACACGGGGATACTCGAAAAAACTCTAGTACGAGTGCTCATTTGCAGGAATCAAACTTACTTCCTTCCCTTTACTAGTTCGATCGGATTTCATACCACAGAGCTGATGGGAGCCAGGCTAGTAAACTAGGTTCATGAAACGAATCTCACTGCGACCGATGAGGAAAACTATTTTACCAAGTGCAACAAAGATGCAACAAAAAATACTCTATGAATTAAATATTCAAGTTCCATGAAAAGTCACCTATATATAAAACCTAACATAAAAAGAAACTGTAGTAACTATTAAACGATATTATAACATTTATCTTGTACTGCATGTGGTAAATGCTACATGTGTCTTTATACGCATTAGTTGCTTTGTAAAACATTTCTATTCCATACGTAATTACTTAATAATCGAATATCTTTTTTTTTCATTGATGTGCATCATGATATGATCAAAACTTGCCTTAAGTTCCCGAATAGCATGATTTGGTCTCAGTAAATCGATTTCATGTAGACTATTCTAGGTCATCCTGTAATTTGGATACAATGATGATAGTTTAGTCCTTAACAACTTTCTTTAACATTTGTTAACACGATCTTCTTCGCATTGCCTAGAGGGAAACAGACTGTTAATCTGTGTGTGGTTGAAGGGGGACCACTGCCATTCTCCGAAGACATATTGTCTACTGTGTTTCTCTACGGAAACAGGATCTTCACTGACTATCCTCAAGACCTAGTTGACTATTTCAAGAACTCGTGTCCTGCTGCATATACATGGACCAGGTCTTTTCTTTATGAAGATGGAGCATATTGCATAGCCAGTGCAGATATAAGGTAAATCATAATTTCAGTAGATCACTGTAAAATTTTATTAGAAAATGGAAAGCTTTTGGTTTGCTCCATTTGAGATTTGAGGTTTTGGTGTTTGATGGTAATTAACCACAAAGTTACTTGGACTGTGGTAAATATTTGTGCAAGCCTTTGCGTGTATATAAGCATATCCTCGTGCGAATGAAGTTATTTTATTGTAGAGAATATATATGATATATTAAATATTTCAATACGGCGGAACTGAAATAAATTATGTGAAGAGATCATCACTTTAAGACGTCGCAAAGAATTAAAAAAAACAGCATAAATTTGTCATTTCACTACGATGAGCTGTATTATAGATCAACTTTTTTTGCTTTAACAGTCTTAAAGGCAACTGCTTTCAACACGAGTCCAAGTTTTATGGAGTGAACTTTCCTGCTGATGGACCTGTGATGAAAAAGAAGACAACTAATTGGGAACCATCCTGCGAGAAAATCATACCAACATATAGTGATGGGACATTGAAAGGGGATGTGTCTGAGTACCTCCTTCTGAAGGATGGTGGCCGTTACCGGTGCAAGTTCGACTCAGTTTACAAGTACGTCGTTTCGTTTCTAGATAAATAGTTTTGAATTCTTTTTTCAAGGTAACCATCAACTGATAGCAATTCTATTGAATATATACATGGTCACAGCTTTGAAATTAAGAAAGGCTAACTTACGTAGCATAGCACGTTACAGAAATCTTTTTTTTACAAAAGGGTTTAAAGTTTTTTCCTACATAATAGATAGCTCCCTATTTAAATTCCATTAGCTGTAAACCACTTGAGCACCATGGTAGAAATTCAGTAATTCCACCAACTTGTGAAGTGCGGAAAACAAAGGCAACTAAAGAATGCGTGTGAGACAGTTGATCAGTCCTTGTCTAAACACCTGACCGGCGAGTTTCAATTCACTGTTCTCCATTACCCTGTTGACCACCTCCATAAACCAATTTTCGCTAGTGTCAAACGGCAGCTAAATGATGGTCTTATTCCTTCCCTTCCTTTTACATTCCAGAATGGAATGCTAAAGAACGATTCTTCTAAATTTGTTTTCAACAGAGCAAAGTCTAAGCCAAAAGTGATGCCGGACTGGCACTTCATCCAGCATAAGCTTACCCGTGAAGACCGCTGTGATGCTAAGAACCAGAAATGGCAACTGGAAGAACATGCAGTTGCATTCAAACCTGCATTACCCTAAAATGTAGTTCTAACGTGCTATTGCATGTGCATGCCCATTAACCTGATAAAAATGTAGTTCTAACATGCTATTGCATGTGCATGCCCATTAACCTGATAAGAATGTAGTTCTAACATGCTATTGCATGTGCATGACTATTAACCTGATAAGAGTGTAGTTCTAACATGCTGTTGCATGTGCATGACCATTAACCTGATAAGAATGTAGTTCTAACATGCTATTGCATGTGCATGACCATTAACCTGATAAGAATGTAGTTCTAACATGCTATTGTATGTGCATGCCATTAATCTGATAAGAATGTAGTTTTAACATGCTATTGCATGTACATGCCATTAACCTGATAAAAATGTAGTTCCAACATGCTATTGTATGTGCATGCCCATTACGCTGATGACAATGTAGTTCGAATCAAACCAGTACAAATAAAGCACATTTGAAGTAGTCTACTTTGAGTTACTGTCTTACTTTGATCCTCTAAGAGATGCTCATAAGATTATTAGAGTCCATCCACCGTAAATATTTCTTTCCAATTTATAACCGCTTATTCCGTTAAGCTCGCATCGCTCAGAATACGATTTTTGTCAGTTGTACATGTTATACTTCCAAACTACAGTTTCATCACCAAACACACCTTAGAGGACAGCGCTGCTGGGTAATTTCAGTTATTGAGATGAGAAAGCAAATGTATGTTAAAAGAGAGCCCATATAACAAGTTCGGAGTCAGAAAAGATTTACGCAAGGCTTTCTCGTTGCCAACTGAATGTTTTTCTTATAATCAGGTCCTTGTTCTCTTTTTAAAAGGGGCATTGTCATGCGATGACAAGTGCAGTAGTTTTCACATGGAGGGATTTTAACAGTTGTTAACTTTTTGCTTTTTCTATTTAAGTTTAAACCAAAAGAATAAATGCCAGAAGCGATGTGGCTAAGGTATTTAACACCTATTTGACCAGAACAGGTTTATAGATTTCTAAGTTTTACACTGTATATAGTGAGGAGTGCATTTACTCCGACGAAAGATTTTAGTCCGAAACGTCTGTTCCAAAATTCTTCTCACTATGATGTAAAACCATTTCTGTAGAAACACCAACGCAACATTCCATTTTTGCTATTTTATATTCCGAGTATTCATTCGGATTCGATTATGTATTGAAACCAGGAGAAAAACTTTAGCTTTTAATTTAAGTCAGTTCCTCAAAAGAAGCATGACGAGAATCCTAGGACATGTTAATCTTATCACCAAAACATGATATTTTAATGGGACATCAGACCTGACCAACAGTTTTGATAACAAGGGCCTTATACACCAGATGAATTCAGATACCAATACTATAATGTTTAGCCTTTAATGTATACCATATTAGCATCAAGATTTATATTACAAATATTGGTACCATCGAAGCCGAGTGCGGATCGATCGCACCGCAGAAAATCTTTGATTTTTGAGGAGGGGATGATCGATTTGAATAGACTCTTTTATATTGGTTACAAATCTTTTTTCTTATATTTTGTACCAAGTATTTTAAATCAAATTAACATATTAATCTTTAATGTATTCTAATGTTGTATATCAACGATAGGTTACCATTATGAAAATAGATGATCATCTATGTAAGCATTCAGATTTCTATCCTAATATTAATACCAGCGGAACCTTATGGTTTAGAAAAAACGGCAGCGCAGAAAACTTTTAAATTTTGGATAATAGAGTGGTAAAGTGTGACGTCAAAAAAATAAAAATTTGTGAATTTGTGGGATCTGTCGAGTTCATACAAGCGATCAAGACTAAAATTGTATCCTTGCCAAAAATCAGCATGTTGGTGCATATTGTCGACCAGATACTACCACAGTTATGCTCTAATGACTCCATACAAATCCTTCTAAAAATGGTTTGGTTCATAACGTTAGGAACCGTGCTAATTTAACAAGACTTTGTATGAGGTCATCAGAGCATAACCGCATCAATATTTCGTGTTTTCACAAATAAAATTTTTGTGACGTCATCATTTTAGTATTCTCTATGACTGAGAGCTTTTGTAGGTGGGAGGAGAAAATTTATTTTCGATGGAAAGTTCTTAATATTCTAAAACTAATCTTGTATAGTCTACAAGCATAAACATTTCCTTTCTCTGAGAATTTGTTTTGATTTTCGTCTTTCAACACTTCAGTAAAACTAATGACGAAAAAGGCTTCTTTAAACGAAAAACTTTGGGAACGCCAATCCAAAAATGTTTTAAATTTTTCTCGTGGCTAAGTAAGATCTCTTATTCTGTACAAGCCTTCTTCAGTAACGTTTTATTAAAGATGGATTTTTCTTCAACAAGAATGAGTTTGTTATTCCATATGAATTCGTTAACCATTTCTTTGTTATTTTCGTTGCTAAGTGTTAAAGAGCTCCATAACTTTTGACACTCATAGAAATAAGAAGGTAACAAAAAAAAAAAAATTAACTGGAAATTTTGCAAAATCAAAATTGTATTGAAAAACAAAATTTTCCCCAACATTGTTTAGGTAATAGTCGAGAAACAGTTTCCATATTTGATTGATAACCGACTATCTAGGTATCGTTTTATACACATGACCTTTTGAGCATAGAAGTACGACTCTAAATGTGTCATTTTCAAACCACCTTCTTTACAGCTATTTATTAATGTTGTCCGTTTAATTTGTTCATCCACAGAAAACTGAATAAAAGTGTATTCGATTCCTTACATCTTCCAGCACTTACGTTTACTATAGTCGAGCGGTTGGCAATTTTTGGGATGAAAGTTAGCTGAAGTTTTCCCAACAAAGTTAGTTTTCGCCACTTCCATAAGTTTAGGGTTTTCTCTATTGAACGCCTGACGTGATCATATGATTTAATTTTATCTTTAAACCCTCGCGGTACATGAAATATATTCCTAATATTTTGATAAATTCGCTCACCTTCTTTACGCCTGCAAGAGTTGAACCAACCATGCATTGCGCTGACCTTGTTTCCAGTCTTTAAGATGTAATTTTGGGATTAACAAGTTTTTTCCTTAGAAAATCCCAATTTTTACCATTTTTTCATTATTAAGCTACAACTGAGAGAGCCCGATCACTTTTTAGTGGGTTCATCAATGCCACTCTGATGTGCACAATTGTTATCGAGACTGAGTTTGTACAGCGGTGTATACAATTATTGAACGCTATGAATGGTCGTCGTTACGTTAGGTCTAATTTCCGGATGTTTTTGAGATATTTAGAAAATCGGAAGAAATTTAGAAAAAGTTGTAGAGTTTTAAAGCTATTGTCATATACAGTTACTTGATAAGAGCGACAAAACATTTTTGTAACTTTTTACTCGGCTGCTTTCACAAGCCTTCAGTTTTTTGGCAATTTTAGCCAGCGCTACTACGTGCATATTCAGTCGATTTATCATTCGGTAGTATATCCCACAACTCCATTTGTACAGCAATGACAATGTTTTGCCGGAAGTAAAACGGCTCGTCACACCCTTTTGTCTTGACAGTTTTAGCGGTCTTGTGCAGCTAACTGCGAATTTAATTGCAAATCTGCAGTAACAGCAGCCTAGGGTTCCTTGATTTTGGCCTTTTACTTTTTTGTGAATTTCCGTTCAGATGTCCATTTATTCTTTTTCTCTTTTCCCATCTTTGTTTTTGAAAAAGCTAATCCAAACAGTATTGCTCGATTGTGTTTCGTCTTGTGTAATAGTTTATATAACTTTTCGCACCTAGCAGGAAACAGAACCGCCGCAAGTGATTTTCATTGGCTGAGTGATCTTGCGGGCGGAGAAAAATAAACATATCATGCGGTGGGCTTGGGATAGGCCTACCTACAAATATCACGTAAAATCGCCTAAATATGTATCCGGAAACTCCCGACATTTTTTCCAAATATCTCGTTTTCCTCCCTATATATCTTGAAAAATGTTCTAAATATCCCAAATTTAACCTTAACTAGACGCTGGTTGACAGCGTTACTGGGCTACCTGTGGCTACTGGTACTGGGTGGTAGCCGAGCGAAGACGCGAGGCTGGCGAGGCAGCAGCATTATAGAGCCGTACGAGGATAGTATTCAGGCGATACAAATCTTGAGTGCTTGTAAGAGATGTAGTGTAAGGATCATTGGGCCAATCGGAGGTGTGCTAAGAACTGCATCGAAACTGCAGCTAATGTGAGTGTATGTAGCGTTAGGCGGCGTGGTTCCTCGGCAAATTGTTTTCTTTATGTGGAGAGATAGTAAAGGAAATCAAAAAGTTCTTTCCGCTTTCATTTGTGAGCTGTATTTATAATGTTTATCTCACCTCAATTTTTATATTTATATCAGCGACTCTATAATTTCATTTTATCTGACGAGGGCTGTAGTAGAACAGTCGAAAGCTTTTAATTATTAAAAATTTTAACCGTAATTTATGTCGTTGTCACACAAATTTACGAGGTTTCAAAAAGTCTTCAAAATTTAGTAAGTTTTTGTCTTGCTCGTTGGCACTTAGAGATAGCTACTACTAGTTATAGTCTGTTCGGGAGGAGTATTAAAGTGAACTTTCAGTTTGTTGAGTTCAGTTTAAAGTTTCTGTCCGTTCTAATACTGGGTAGGTTTTATCAGAGAAAAACAAAGAGAACACAAAAATATAGCGAAGCAGTAGTCAAGTTTATAGGTAGTATCGAATATGGAAATCCTTTCTGGTAGTTTTGTTAACATTAAAAATGTATGTGGTGACAGTCTAGATAAACTAGCCATGTTCATTATTTGAATTAGGTCCATTAATGATGAAACTACATTTTTTCTGTGGGCAAATATTGTTGTAAGCAGGCACTCTGGAATTCTGCCGCGGCAAAAA
>JANCMA020172454.1:0-13739 GCA_024336925.2 Zoanthus solanderi | reverse complement strand
CCAGTTTTTTTGTTTGTTTGTTTGTATATATATTTTTGTTCTTTTTTTGTTTGTTTCTTCCAGTTTCTTTCTTTTCCATTCTTTCTTTCTTTCTTTCTTTCTTCTTTCTTTCTTTCTTTCTTTCTTTCTTTCTTTCTTTCTTTCCATCTTTCTTTCTTTCTTTCTATCTTTCTTTCTCCCTCTCTCTCTCTTTCTCTCTTTTTTCTTTCTTGCTTTGTTTTTTTGTTTGTTTGTTTACGTTGTTTGTTTGTTTGTTTTTTGATTTTTGGAAGTATTGTTGGAGAGATCCCAAGAACAAAAAATTTTTCAGAGAAGGGGAGTTTACCTCTAAATTGTCACCCGTTCGGCAGCGTGTCATTTCCCCACTTGGACATACAATGGCCACTTCTTCTTTAAAATTCATTGGTCTACCCCGGAGGATAATTGACAGAATTTCCGACCAGAGTAGGGAACTTTCTGCCGTATTTCCTTCCTCAGTCTCCTGTACAGGACACAAGTTTGAACAAGTCGAAAGAAGATAAAGCTCTCCCGAAGTTGTTTTAATCAATGTTAAATCTTGTAAAATTCTGTCAAGAAGAATTGCAAGCAATCGTTTTATGAAATTTCTGCTGACTTCGTATCAACATAAAATAATTAACTAAAAAAATTAAGAAGAAAAAGCATTACGATGTCGAATTGATAGCGGAGTATTCCGGTGTGAAATCGAATTTTTATAGGTTTCCATTGAGGAAGAACAATTTGAAAAATTTGAAAACTTTTTAACAGTTTTTAGACTTTATTTTTTTTTTAAAAAAATCATAGTTTGTATTACATGTTACATTTGTCATAGCTACTTTAAATGTGCTTATTATCGTTATTAAAGACGAATATTAAGGTAGCGGTGAGTAGAATTAATAACTTTGCTACAGCAAGAATTCTTGTAACTCAAAGTTAGAACTTTCTACCAGTGTAATCTTCTTCAAAGTTTCGGATGCCTTCTTTAGCTCAGATTTTTCTGAACTCTTTGTCTTTGTCAATTCTGTTTTTTTTTTATCTTATTGTTATCGTTTGTAGAGAAGTAATCGCTAGAATACTTCCCGGGAAAATTTTTTTTTTTCAGACATTCAATTAGGCGGGCTATTTGGAAAGAGGAGTTTATTAGAGAGAGAGAAGTTTTTGATTTTTGATCATTTCTTTGGTTAAAATATAATAATAGTTTGTTGAGTTAAAGTAGAAACATTTGCGATTTAAAACAGAATTACAGCCCAAAGTCTGAAATGTATTTTTGGGCACTGATGTTTTCAAATGAGATCTTGAAAAGAAAAAAATGAAAAACTAAAATACATGAAATTCGAGGTTGAGAATATTGAAAACAGAAATAAAATGTTCTGTTAACTTAATTTGCCTTCAGTTGTTGCTAGGTTTTTTGTTTAAAGCACTAATTGGGGCATGTATTAGAAACTTAAGCTTTATAGGAACAGGGTCTTATTAGGGAAGGATCTTAATGGAATTTTAACGTTTCCGGTATGTATTGATAACCCTGCTGGATTTTTATTCAGATACGTCTTCAGAGGCGTCGTCGGGTTATGGTAGTTTTCATCAGGTAGGCAAGTACAGTTCTGTCAACTCCATGATGAGCCCCACGGCTATGTTGGCCAGCGGTTACGCACCATTAGATCTCCGACAGACAACTAATGAAGCGAGTTCTGAAAAGCCACGTGAGAGATCGGTAAGTAGTTTTTGTTTTATTAAAAAGAAGAAACAGATAGCTTAATAAAGAGATTGTGAAATTGCTTTTACAGTTATAGGATTTTAAATTTTGGTGGAATTGAAAATCGTAAAAGAAACTTTTCGAGCGATACGAAACTAATTGGGGTCTTTCAAGGGAGCCCAGATGCACGATTCAAAAATAGAATCCGTTCGATTGGCTAAAAATAAATGCTTGGTGTCAAAAATAAATATATTTTAAATAAATAAAAAAAGCTTTGTGATTGCTTTACTAACATTTTTGAGCGATACTGGAGCATCCTCTCCCACGAGCCGTCCTCCAGGTGCCTGGCTTCTCGTCGATAGCAACGAAGGTCGTTTTATTTTGTCGTTGTTATAAAACCGCACTATAAATTCAGCCACAATAACTTTTAGACAACTTAGTGTTGTAAAAACGATTGGAATAATTATTTGAAAAACGCTCCTTATGTGTTAAACTAATCAACATCTAAACGAGCGCTCTCTGGGCCGTTGACTTTACAAGTATTGCAATTTTCCTTAAACTTAGACGTCGTTGGGAAAAAGGCTTTTCAAGAAAAACAAACAGAAAAAGGAGGAGCAAGAGCTTTCAAACATAAATTCGGGAGCGTCAACTGGGTAAGTGGTTAATGTAACTGATTGTGTTTGTGGAAAACTTAAAACTCATTTTAACTTAAGAAGTAAATTTTCCAAAAGAGCGAAAGAGAAGCCCTCTCCTTTTTTTGTATAGCTCCACAGTTTGGCCAAAGTCTAACCGAGCATGTGCACAACTGTGTTTATGCCGAGGTCGGCAGCCATGGACAGCTGTTTTGACCACGTTGTTGCAGTCCCTGGATACTGCCATGTATACGGGCTATATATGTGCCGCTGTGAAGGAGATGGTTTTTTAAGACATTTTCCATAGGATAGGGTATATAAACCACTAACCTCGTTCCCAGATTGTTTCTTTTCTCTGCTTACGCGGGCAAGACGCACATCTGGTAAAATCCATTTCGATCTGATATCTAATTGGCTGCTCCAAACTGCTAGTTCTCAGTTAGATCAGGTATTTTGAGCTTTTTCAGGGAGAAACTGATGGCAGACTCAAAAGCTTCCTTCCTGATTTTCAAGTCCGCCGTCATTTTCACTGCTACAGTTCCACGCATGCGCAGTTAATGTGCCAGAAATCTGGCATGCTTCGTAAATGAATTTTACCAGATGTCTTTTTAGCGTGATGCGCGCGAGGCCATCTGGGAACGAGATTAATAAACCACAGAATTTGGGTTTAGAATAAGGCATAGTTTTTCATGAAACTGACCAGTTGTTTTAACTATTTATCAAGCCTAAGGAAACCAGGAATTGGTACTCAAAACGTAAAAAAATAACAAATTTTACGCAACTCAGCCTCAAAAGTGTCTGTATTATTAACTGTTAAAAATCGGTATTAAGACGGAAATCCGGTGGTTTGAATACTGGTTAATATTAATTAATTAATACTACCTTAGGCAATACACAGTGTTGTCGTGCAATATCGCTTATGACCGACAGGGGAGTAACTCAGTACAGGGAAGCAGAATTCAGCTGAACTAGTCTGATTAGGCAAAGGGTTCCACATTCCAAGCTGCACATCCCCACCCTCCTTTCCCCCTTCCCTCTCCCTCTGGGATTGAATTTCCTCACTATTTTATGGACCAAAGGTTGTGGAGAAACCACACCTTACCAGCGACTACTATATGAAACATTTTCCAAACCATTTTACTGATTTGAATGAAAAGAAAATGTTAAATTTGACGTTGCATTATAACTTTGTAGATGGACTGGCCCTGCAAACTTACATCATTTGCCCGCCTGTCATTGTTCTTGATGCCTAGAACCTTGCTAACTCGCATGTCTTAGACTGCACTCATGTTATTCACGGTCCTACACACATTTCCTCATTTAGTTTCCACATAACATTACCGAGTATAATTCACAACCCATCTAACACATGATGCAGTAATAATAATTGTTATCTTATGCTCAGGAATTGTAACAATGGAACCCAAAAACAAAATATAGTCGTGTCCCTAACAAGATGTCGAACTCATGCATTTGGGCGTTTTGAAACTTTTAGAAAGAATGGTTAATTCGCAACCGGTTTGGTATGAATTCTTACATCTGTCTCAAACTGTTAATTTTACAGTTTTAACACCTTTGCGAAAACGTTTTTGATTTTAGTCAAATTTCTTTTTTACGGTACTTTAAACTGTAGAATTTTCTGACATCTTGCCGGAAAATTTTTTCTGTTGCAAATTTAATTCGCCGTTCTAATTCGACAATAACGTCATTTGCGACTATCGCTAGTCTCCCTCAGGACGCGGCCATTAGTGAAGCAAGATGGCGGAAATTCAATTTTTAGACCAGACAATTCAAATTATCATAAAATTGGGTTTTAATTTCTTGAAGATAACTAAAGTATTCAAAACCCATTGTTTGAAGGGTTTTGAACCGCAGCTCTTCTTCAAAACAGTTGTAGAAACTCAAACGTTCCTGCATTTGTTTGCTTAATTTATGATAAATCTCATGTTTTATCTTTGTGTCATCGGGTCTTTATGATAATGAAAGAATGTTAGCATGACGTCAGCCAAGAATTGCGGTATTCGCGTCGGGTTTTACTAGACATTGTCATTTGTAAATTTCAGATCTTCCTCTTTCCAAACAGTTTTAGTTACGGTCTTAATCTCTGAAAATGTAATCTGGGCTTACTAACCGACTAACAGCACTCACTAGTAACTTGATTCAACCACGTACTATAGTTGTGACACAACTGTTTGCCCTAGCAAAATCAAGGGAGGGTATGTTTTCAAAACTTTTGCAGCGTTTATTTTTTATAAATGGGAGTTTTGCAAATTTTACATTTTCAATCAACTTTACAACGCTGTGTTTATTTCGTCCCGGGAAATACAAGCTGGGTGTTACAGATTTAACGGCTTCTAATCGTTTGGGCGTGGTTTGATCTTTAGGGCGTGGATTTGACGGGACACAAACAAGACTGAACGAGAAGGTTTTACACTTTCAAAGCGCAACAAGGAAACTGATGAACTGTGCTTGTGAATCGTCAACTATGGATATTAAGAACTCATTGCAAACAGTTTTACAATGTAAATGAAGTGAAAAACTCAAAAATGATAAATGTTAGTTGATGAAATATTTCCAAAATTCATTTAATATTAGAGGAGGAATAAATCTTCCAGACAGATAAATCGTCAGCCAGTTTGATGGGCTGATGAGAATTTTAGTCGGACTTGTCTGGATGAAACATTCGTAAAAGACAAATCTTCTCTCCAAAACAAAGGAACAATTCCGGACGACTCCTTTGATTGTCATAATGAAATGCCCTGCACCATATATAGCTGCAAGAATTCATATTTGAGTTTTTAATCTGATAGGACAAATGACATGATAAGTTGTGTGTATTTGTTTTGAGAATATGAATCGTTTTGGAATGGTTAACCATTTCTGGTTAAATTTTTTGTTTTATTGGAATCAACTTAAGAGTTTCATTCCGGTAATTGTTAAATACTTGACGAATATATAGCCATTAATTCAAATTACATGGCCTTCCGGCGATTCTTTTGTGTGGTAGTGAATTAAGAAGCTCTGGGCCATCCTTTATTATTTTTTTAAATAAAGACTTTTTTGGATCTTCTCCTTTCTTAAGAAATTTTATCCCAGCGATTTTTATTTGCTGAACGAGTTTAATTAACTGAGCCTCGATCGAAATTCTAACGCGTGTTTGGCATCGTTTTTCAACGATCGAGCCGAGTTTTAGAACAATAACTATTTCAACGTTTTTTTAAGTACATATTTTGAGTCAATTTTGTAATTTAAGTTTTCAATTCTTTTAGGATTTTACAGTCTTGCGCGTCCAACCGTGGCCACCCCGCATAAGTTTTGTACAGGTTTCTGACAAGTTTGATGGCTGTTGGTCACTTTCCACCGAGGATAACGTTTTCTGTTTTTCGCTGGCTTTTTATCATGCGATCCATCAAACTTGTCAAACACTTGTATGAAACTTATGCAGGGTGACCACGGTTAGGCACGCCAGACTGTAAAATAGTTTTGAACATTTCATTTTCTGACCAGTACCATTTACAGTATGAAGGCTGTATTTGTAGCAATATTTTATTGGCCCCGCTTCAAGGTAATTTAGCATAAAAAATAGTTACTAGATTCGCAATGCGTGAATTCACAAGTCAACAAACATTGCCACCAATGCCGCAAGTGTTCTATATTATCGTATATTCTAGGGGATTTAAACCACTGTAACTAAACTGGTGTGTAAATTATATTTGGAAGACTCTGAAATAGTTGTGTAACGCAGATTACTGAGTTTATCTCCGATCAGGTTTTCCTAACGGTTCTCTTCTAAACAAGAAAGGAAACTGCTCCACGGATGTGCTGTAGAATCGTTCACTAAACCTATAGGAAATAAGTTGACAAATAATAGCTTGGCTTTGGATAAATATATACAAAGAATAATCAAATATGAGCTTTATTTAGATCAAAGGGAAGAAAAAGAAATATTTGAGGTTAATATTGTATAGGATATACAATATCAATAGGATAATATTGTATAGGATATACAATATCATTAGGATAATATTGTATAGGATATACAATATCAATAGGATAATATTGTATAAGATATACAATATCATTAGGATAATATTATATAGGATATACAATATCAATAGAATAATATTGTATAGGATATACAACATCAATAGGATAATATTGTATAAGATATACAATATCAATAGGATAATATTGTATAGGATATGCAATATCAATAGGATAATATTGTATAAGATATACAATATCATTAGGATAATATTGTATAGGATATACAATATCATTAGGATAATATTGTATAGGATATACAATATCAATTGTATAGTGTATAGGATTCCTTAGAATACTCGTGGTAATTTGTTTGAGTTCATGCGTCGTCATGATTAGGATTAGCCTGCTGCTCATATCCGCTGACAGAATCCGAGCCCTCCATCGAACAGACGGAAGTTTGTGCATCAGTCTTCGACAAAACATCTAGCAGATTCTTGTAGAGGTCTTTATTTTTTTAGAGTTGAAAATTAAGGAAATATCTGACAACGAGAGTTGGAACTTTTGTATGATGAGCGTAGGCCGCTTGTATAGATCAGTAAGACATATAATGTATTACTGAACATGAATGAAAATATATTGAAAATAAAGTTTGATAAAAAAAACAAATTAAGATCGAGTAATAATTCGAAGATAAATCAACCTACAGTAAAACTTTCAGTGTTAAACTTTAAATTCTGAAATCATTTTGATATAAATTTTTGACCTTCTTTGGTTTGAGTTTTGGTCAATAAATCAGTTTAGATATTGATTTTAAAAATTCAAAGGCATAGAGGTGTAGTTCCTTTGCTTTCTTAAAATTATACTTTCTCATTACATTAGCAAAATTTGCCGTTGAATATTTTTTGCTGTCTTCTTTGTTCTAAAAATGTTTTTTTTAAAAATCATTTCGGTTTTATTGATTATTAAATCGTTTCTCACTCTATAGTCTACTCAGTCACTGAGTCTAGTTTGTCACACGTTGTTTCTCTTGCTTCCACACCCATTGTTGCCCTCTACGTTTTGTTTTGCCGTACGCAATCAACTCTGTTGTCACTTACTATATAATTTTAATCTGCATCTACCCCTGAAGAAACTACAAGAGGAGAAAACGTGGTTTGCTAAATAAAAGATCTGAATTCAAATGGGGGTTCCTTGATTCAAATCACGCTCTGAATTCTAATTAGATTTGTCCTCCTAGATCCCGGGGTCAATTTCCATGCACGTCTTTTGAATAAGAATCAAGTTTTTTTCATCATAGCTTGCATGGACTCTTAAAATCAGGATAGTGGGGATTCAACTGCTATACAACTGAAACGGTCCCCTTTTGGGGAGTTTTCAACAAGTTTTTTTGGTTCAGCATTTAAGTTTTATATAACTGGTTGATTTTGACAAGTTACAAGGGATACTTTGAAAGGATGCGACTTACGACGTAAATATAATGTGATATTGATAGTAATAATAATGATAATAATAAGTTATAATCTGACTCATTTACATGTATACCATATACAGTTTATGTCTTTACTTGAAATGGTTCAATTCCCATTGCAATGAAAAAGCTACAAATGTAAGTTACAATGTAATGATACAAAATATTTGAAAATAAATTGAAGTTTCTTCATCAACCTGATAACGCTGATAAATTATTTGCATTATACAATTACAATAATCATACTGCACGAAACAACAACCCATTTTCGAATTTGCAGTTACCGTTGACAACAACGACAACGGATTCAATTTGTACAGTCTTAGCCTCACTATGAAGTTAGATATTCCTAATAAGGGATTAAAACAGCATCGCGCGTGTTGCTAGACAATAATATAAAACGCTATAACGTAGGAGAACACGAAAAAAGTGTTGAGGAAAAACGAGGCAAAGCTGAGTTTTCTCTCTGCTTTTCGAGAGTTTTACAAGTCATAGCGTTTTATATTATTGACTAGAAACACAGGCGATACTGTTTTATTCCATTTAGAAAATGACTTAATTTCCATCCTTCTGGAAAACTTCTCTTGAGTTATGTGGCGTCATTCCGTGATTTATGTTCAGTTGTATAAAATAAAGATTTGTAGCCTATCAGAGCGGGCGTTATTTCGGGATTATTTCCTAAAACCTAATGCAGTTTTACACTACTTACAAATGTGTTTATTGTTGGAGGTGTGACTTCTCGTTCTCATTTTGGGGAGTTTTCGACAAATAAATGTTCCTTTTCTCAATTTTTTTTTTTAACGGGAAGCGGATAAATATAAAAATGTAATTTTGCTTTCGATTGTTTTGTTTTTTCCTGATTGGTTTTTGCTTCGATTGATAACGTTCAGGTTAATTGGCCTTCTGACCGGATGGTGCCTCGTGCTAAATAAATATTCAATATAATCAGAAACTTGAAATCAAACTTAAATGAGAAATTTAATTTGTTTTACGATAAACTAAACTAAACAAATGTAACAAACTTAGTTCTCGAGTAGGTTGCTGCCAATACGTAATGTGAGGCTTCAAATCGTAGTTTATTAACCTCCTAATATAATAAATTTGGTGCGGAAAATTGAAGCATTTAACCAATTAACGATATCAAAACTTAAACACAAGATATAACTTAAAATTTGAAATAT
This sequence comes from Zoanthus solanderi, assembly GCA_024336925.2. NCBI lineage: Eukaryota > Metazoa > Cnidaria > Anthozoa > Zoantharia > Zoanthidae > Zoanthus > Zoanthus solanderi. Next base: position 4,781 of record JANCMA020172454.1, on the reverse strand, counting down.
TTGCTTTATTTATAATTCATATAAAATAAAAATGTTAAATTTTTTGCTTTGAAGAACTAACTTCATCATTTAGCATACTAATATGCAGTCCTTTTGTCAGACAACCACGGAATGCCAAACCTAGGCTGCAGAGGTCAAATTCGAGCGCACATCGTCGTTCGCTCGAGATCCCACTACAGACAACAGTTCTGAGGCACAGCTTTCGCCGGTTGCTCGGGACATCTATGGACGCTCAAACGACCCGCCATCCTATGTCATATTCTTACACCGTCTAAAGTTGAGACGGTAATTGTTAGTTCAAACGTTATTATACGAGAATCTTTCTTTTATAAGAACCTCTTTATATCAAGGTGAGGCTAAAAAATTCTCAAAATTTAAAAACATTCTAAAAACATATTCGAGGCTTAGAACGCGCGAAGAACTTTTATTTCGTTCACTGCAGAAAGTTGCAAAAAATAATGTAAGCTTTCATTGTTGTTCCTATTGTCGATGTGTTCTTTATTCACTTAAGTGCAATTAACACCTAAAATTCGAGCCAGAACAATTGAAAATGTTTGATGTGGTTTTGCTTCAAAGAACTGTTATACATGAATTATTTTATTTCTTTCCTTCTAGTCAGGCTAGCCTGTCGTTAAATTAAAAAAATACTCTGTTGCACTAATGAAGCGAGTTGCGAAAATTATGAAATTAGTGTGCTAATAAACAAATATCCCCTTAAGGGGAGGTGAATACTGGTGGATATATACCAATACGCGAAGCGTCGAGGTATATATTTAGCGCTTGGCAACGATCCTTAGGGGGATAGTTGTTATAGTATTTACCAAAATATTGGGATAAAAATACACTTTATTTTCAAAGAAACAATATAATGTAAACCTGTTTTCTATTTTTCGCGCGCGAGCTTCTGGTAATTTTGACTTCTGCCTCAAAATCAGCCAATAGTCTCGAGTTATGGGAGCCAATCAGAGCGTGCGAAAATGGACATCGGTTGCTTTGGTAAACATGAAGTTAAACCAACGCTTTTTTTAACTTCATGTTTGTAAATCCCTGAGGATGATTGAAATTGCTTTGGTAAATACTAAACAAAATATGAACCCAATCCTTGAAAATATTGTATAACAAAATTGAAGAACATTTGAGGCTTAAATCATCAAAAGACTGATTTAAGAACATCTGAAGAACATCTGTGGCTGAACTGGATCCTCAAAAGATTTAAAAACTTTTGAAGAAACGCAGAAATCCTCAAAAGGTTTAGGACACTCGAAGAACATTTGAGATTGAAATGCTCAAAATATTTTAGAATATTTGGCCTCCTGAAAATTAGAGGTTCTTCTAAAAAAGAGTGCATTTTACCGTTATTTCCTTTGAACCTTTATAAAGAACGTCCTAAAAGTTTTAAACTTACATTTGAATGAATATGTAAAGCATTTTTGGAGTTTTACCTAATGTAATACTGAAAGGTCTTGCGCTAGTATGATATACAGATATAATGTTTTTATCTAAATGTAAACTACTTTTTTAAAATGTGTTAAGAAGTTATCCTGTTGTAGGTGTAACTTAATGAATTCTAAAACTTGCTAATTATTCAAAGTTCTGTAAATAAACGTTTAAATACTTAGATATTGATCGTTCGCTGCAGGACTTTTATCATGATCATTGTTTCAGATTCTAAATCGCTATTAACATTTTTAGATTTGCGATTTTGCAATATCTCCTCGCTTATTAGCGATTTAATCAAGTCTAGACTAAAATGTTCGGCCATTGCTGTAAAAAGATTAAAAGCGGAATGACTTATTTCAAACGCTTGAGGTTGATAGCTTCTTATTCTTAAGCTGTGTTCATATGATACCGGATCGAGGTTCATTCCATACCGGTTTTATACAAATCACTGCTGCAGCCAGCATTTCTTTATGACATACTTGACTGAATGGGTGTTTATTCCGGAATGAACCGTCATCCCAGTTTTCGCAAGGGATCGAAATTTTCGATCCGGAATGAAATCCGACCACGTTTCGTTCCAATATCATGTAAAGACTGCGATTTCATACAAAAATGAATTTGAAGCCGGACTTGCGATTGATTCGGACGTGTAGAGCGTATATACGTACTATAGGAACTAAGCGGTCGCGATCTTTAACTTTGTTGTCGGACCAGGCTACCAAGCTGGTTGCTGTCGCTTCGTTCTTATATAAGTTTGTTTGTAAACTTTTCCAAATAAACACGTTACTCAATCTATTTTTGTTCAGGAAAGAATGTCGATCCCGTATCATGTGATCACATCTGTACATAAACTTCTTACCTGCCGAAACATGCGGTCAATATTTTTTTTAAAAGAATGTTTATCTAATATTAAATTCCTCAATTGTTGTTGAATCATTTTAAATATCTAAAATTCACGATAAGTCTTTACAAACATTATGTAAATAGCTTTCAGTTTTCAATATTCATTCATTCAAGTGCCACCTTTTTAAAACATTTAAAATAATAAAAAAAAACTGTACTTTTTCTTAAAATTATTTTAACAAATACAGTTTTAACAAAATATGCATTTTCATTGATTGAAACAATAAAATAAACTTTTAAACTTTTTATAGTTACGGTATTCATAGTTTTAAATATAAATATTTCAAGCAAGACTTTTTCTCTTTAAGGTATAGCTGGCAATAGAAACAGATTTCTTTGAACTAGAAAAATTTTGATATTTTTAGAACAACATTGTTAAAATTATCTTTTAAAAGACACTATTCGTAAAAATCAAAATCTCGCGACTGTTGTGAAATTTCGAATTTTTGCATACTTGACTCAAATTACCCCTTCAAAAAAAGGTTCCGCAAAGCTTTAGATTTTTCAAAAATATGGCAAGTTGAAAATGACGCAAACTACTACTGCGAGCTGAGCGCCAGCGAAAAATTTCAAAATGCATAAATAACTATGAACCAATTTAACTGTGAACTCAATATTGAAATGCCCAAAGCTCTAAATATATTTGTGAATCATAAAAGTAATAGAATCATTTTGGTAGTTTTAAAAACCCTAATTTCAATGCTATAGGCAAAGCGATAAAAAGTAGCTGAATTTGGGTCAACTAATATACTGGCATGCGCAGATGATTTTTAAAACTAAAACAACCATCAGAAATTAATAGCCTAAATTTTGTATTGTGAAAATATCAAAACTCATGGCTCGTAAAAATCGTATTGTTGAAACAAAAAGAAAATCATGAGGTCTACTTTTCGCTTCTGCACAAGTCACAAAGTGAGAGACGGCCTCATACCGAACAATTTTCAAGGCTTTTGTGGTAGATCTAGGGGGGAGGGGTGCGATCGAACTCCCTAAATCAAAACAGCTACCGTCAAAAACTTGTAAAAATATTAAATAAATACAGTCAGTCTTAAATTCAAGAAATTCATAACCAGGATAAAGCAAGCTGACTTTGCCTCAGAGTGGCGGAAATCGCGTTTCCAAAAACTTGAAATTTAAAACTTTTCCGGGGGAAGATGCCCCTGGAACCCCCTACTGGGGCGGCCCATTTCGTCCAAACCCCTCTCACAAAAACCTGGATCCGTGCCAGCGGCGTGCAATTGAAACTAGAGTATTTGAAACTACCAAAATGATTCTAATATTTATAATTCAAAAATACATTACAACAACTTGAACATTTTTTCCCAAAATCGAGTATTTTGAGAAGTTTTTACCACCTGGCAACTACTTGTCATAAAATAGCGCCAACACAATAAGTATTTGAGTCTGTGGTTGCCTTGGCAACACACCAAGTTATGTTAAGGGTGTCAAAAGGTACTCCCATTACAAACATTACTGGGTGAAAATAAAAACTTTTGATGGATCGAAACTATTTTTCCCAGACACTTCTTATACGGATCAAGGAGACAAACCTTAAAATCATGAATCTTTTTCAGTTTGTTTGTGTAGAAAAATAAAATGTAAAAAAATAAAGCTTTTTGCTTTATGAAAAACAACTGTTTTGCCTACTGTGCAAATACAAAATAAAGACTCTGGAATGTCTTAGGTTTGCCTCCAAGAGGGATTGTCTGGCTCATTTTTGATACATAAAATAAGTGATTAATCTAAAATCCATAAGCAGGGCAATGTTTGCAAATCTCATATTTTGCATTAATAAAAAAGCACAGAAATAGTTGGTGTAATAAAAAAATTCATGGTCAAAAAACTTTGCAATCTTTTACAGAGATATTGGTGAAAATGAGTTTGTGAGATATAAAAAAAGCGGGAAAAAATAAGAAACAAAAAAATTTATGAGTTTTCTTAACAATACTGGGACTGGTATCTCATAAAAATTTGACTTAAATGAAAAAGTGCACAAAATAGAACACAAAGTTTACCTGCAAACAAAGCGGTCTGAACTCTTTATTGATTGGTGATTTAAATCTTTCGCCACTCACAAATCATCGAAAATAACTCTTCTGCTTTGGTTCTGTACAATGGGTTTTACAAAACCTGACAAAGCGAACGTGAAATCGCTCATTTTCGTAGGGCATCTTTGCTTAATTCTTCGTGCAACACAAATCTTGCGCATTGCATCCTGGGAAATTTTTTTAAAAAATCCGCGCAGAGTCTCCCTCCTGGCCTAAATCACCCCAAAAATGCCAATTTTTAAAAAAATTTAGCACTTTACCTTCGGGAATAAGTTTCAAGTAAAACAAATCAACAGAAAAATGTGGTCTAGACACTAATCGATCAGATCATTTGTGGATGCTTGGCAGGATTTAAACTAATTTTATTCTTGTTTTAAACCTTTTTCTAGC
>JANCMA020172347.1:0-13745 GCA_024336925.2 Zoanthus solanderi | reverse complement strand
AAACAATTTAGTAATAAAAATGTAAATTCTACACCGTAAAAACGAGCGAATACTTACTGACGTTTCGGACGTTAGTCTTTCGTCGTAGTAAAGGGAGAGCATCACCACCATCACCAGGGCCAGCGTCAGTGAACTAACTAGTGAATCTTTGATTTCATAACAGGAAGGATAGGTAAAACTGCCTTCCAACTCTTATCGCTAAGTTTGCTTAAGCTGCTAGTAGCTTCCCAGATGAAAGTGTTGGAATAATTTAAGTTGTGAACTTGCTGAAGTGACCTAATTAAATCCGTAAGTGTTTCAAGGGTTTTTCGAATATTCTCTTCAGGGGGAAATAGGGTAGCCAGGGGTTTCCATGGGTTCCGGAATCCCCCTCTCACACCTCGCCAATATTCTTTCTGGTCAATAAAACTTAGAAATTCTAAGGTGAACGATTCTATAACATGTACATTTTAGTCTTTAAAGCAATAAATTATTGAAAAAAGTTTTGTTGCCTCCTTGCACCGCTTTTTAACTTGAAACGGTAGGAAGCGATCCTTCACTGTGTAGAGCGACCTCACTGCGATATTTATCTCTGCCCAAACAGCTTTTGGTGATTTGCTGGCTTCATTTTAACTAGGTTGATCATTGCCTTGGCTTGATTGGGTTTTCAATCTTTGACTCGTACACACTAAATGGACAGTCTGGTTCATTTTTTATGTTCATTACAGTATGTCTGCTTTACATGTCATCAAATAATTTTTGTCCGCCAGTTGAATCAACAAAATTGCTTTGGGATCTGTCTCTTGGTTATCATCAGCTAGAAATAGTTTTGAGTCTTCATAATGTAAGTGCATATAAAATTATTCGGATGCCCAAACCATAGTTATTAAAATTAAACGGTTTGGAATCTTGGCGTCTTTCGTTGTTCTATGTTTTTGTTCTCTCTTTCCCTATGGTTATATGACGTTGACCCTGCACAGATTACAAAAGGCTTTGAGATGTAAATGAGCAAACGGCCAATAGTCTAATGAGCCATCACACGTAGAACAAAAGATCATAACCGTGATCCTGCACACAACATGAAACAAAGCAGCATTGTAATCTTTTTAGTTTGCGAAGTTTCGTAACCAGTCCACTCTACTAACTTTACCCAAACAGAACCATTACTGCCAATTAAATGTTTTGGCCGATTGAAGATCTTTCGAGATCATTTCATTATCTATTTTTTGTACTTCGAAAAGCATCGCTCTGTTTACTTTTGGGGTTGCATTGACTATCTAGACGGGTAGGAAAGTTGTATTTTGGGAAACTCCGTTGCCTAGAATTGTCTGATGGTTGAATGATTTTTACATTTCTTGCACTCTGGACACCTACATAACAAAAATATGTATCACAAATAATTATCAAAATTTTTCTTTTAATCTAAATCTCTAGAAAACATAAATAAGTAAAATAGTGTCTGGTCCTATAGTAGCGCTCTCCCCTTGAGAAGTAAAATCGTCTGGCGTTAGACAGAATAAAATACTGTTTCATTTATAGACAGAGTAAAAATATTAATACAAAGTACTAGGGTGCATCAGGGCATAATGCGACTCATTGGGTTAAAATTACCTGTACTAATTCCGAGAAACATGTAAGATTTGTCATAAATAAATTTTCCACTGTCACCTTCCAAGTTGTTATTAATTTTTGTCTTAAGAGAATTCCCTCCTTGAAAGCACGTTGGTAGTGAGTTAAAATGCTATCATTTTCTTTCATCTTGGTAGCTTCCAACCGCAAAAAAAGGCCAAGCCCTGAATGCTTTTTCGCCGGGATACTTTTTTGGGCAAGCGATGTTGGGTGGCCGTATACAGAAAATTTAATTTTATGTACAAACGACTTTGATTTGCTATTTCTCTGCAGCCAGTTAACATAAACATTTCAAACTTGGAAGTTTTGTTCCCTATGTTTCGTAGTACTCACACTAAAAATTATTTGTATCTTAGACTTAACGTAACCATGGAAACAGTTCATAAAGTTGAACCATATATTGACTTTAGGAACATTTTTATCAGCAAACAACACAGCTAACACAGCATTTACAGTGAAAAAGTGTTTATTACAATCAGTTCTAAAGAATAAATAGAGGAAATTTCACAGTGACAAAATGTCGCTAAGAAATTGCCAAAAAACCTGCTTCCATAGCAACAAAAATAAGTTTTTAATATTTTCAAAAATCCTCTATTTAATTTAAAGTTTAACACAATTAGCATGTATTTTTCAAATTTCATCAACATTGACAAAATACAAGTGAAGATATTTGTTCCTAAAGTTCTGCATAAGTGATAACCTTAAACTCTGAGAAAAAGACCTTTTTTTCAGAAATATGGGTTTTGCTGCATATAGTTTCCAAAAAATGTAATTTTTTATAAAATAATATCCACAGCTGTGATAATTTTCATTCACTAAATATATAAAAAAGGTTTTGTATTCATTTTTTGCTCTTTCAACAGTCAATTTGTACCATTTCTAGCTCATTTCTCCTTCAAACTGACCTAGAGCCAAAGTATACAACATCTTCATCTGGAACAAATACAACTTCAATGTCATAACTTGTGCTGGGAAGTTCAGATGAAGCTGTTGCACTGGTTTGAGTTGATTCTCTTTTCCTTTTCTTTTTATTTGGTTCATTAACAGCTGTCTCTGGGACATTTCCCAGCCCAAAGCTGCCAGCTTTGTAAGCCTTGTCAGTTTTTTTAGCTTTAGTTTGCATCCGCCGTGTCTTTCGCATAGTACGATATCTTTTGGAAATTTTCCGAGCAGCATTTTCAACTCGATTACTGTCTTCCTTTCTAAATGCTCTCATGGTATTTTCCCCTGGAGTGATACCCATGTTCAAAAGCATTCTTGCTTTACTAGCTGCACCAGTGTTTGCAACACTTACAGTTTCACACACTGCTAAAGTCACTCGACGTTTTCCTGTGAACACAGTCTTTGGTACACGGGCCCAGAGCTGCCCATTTACACTTTCATTTTGATTTTGGGTTATTCCTCTGAGGCATCTTTCTAGTAGTTCATTTTTCCCCAGTCTTTCAAATATGGGACTCAATTCATGAAAAAATACATTGGGAAGGCGACTAGAACTACTATACTCCTTTGTATTCTCATTTCTGTCTACCCAAAACCTACACCAAGTATCTTTATGTTTGGGGCAGAAACGATGTTGCTGTTCAAGGGTCTCATCAGATTTTTCTATAGTGTGATGTTTGATGGCTTTGATGGCCAGTTTCATGCCTTCTAAATCCCCTGTATTTTGTTTTATGGCAAGCCCATAATAGTTCTGAATTTTTTTAATAATATCCTCAGTTAATCTTCCTGCACCCCCCACTGTTTTGCCATCAGAAAGCATTTTTCCTTTTTTGGATTTTTTATATTCATTTAAGGCTGAGCCCATCCTTTTCTGAACATGGCCCACACATTCCTCCTTAATAACAGTGTATCTGTCTCCATACTTGGCCCTCATTGCCTCCGCAACACGGCCGTAACAGCTACTGTCCCCGTCACCAACAAATTCTGTATATTTGAGCTGCCTCGTTGATAAGCTTCTGCTGAAAATATCAACAGCTGCAACTGCCTCCATGCTCCCCGATGACCCCTCATGGTTTACACTACAGTCTTTTTCATGTGCTGCCTTCCACTGTTTATATTCCTCTGAATTTTTTTCCATGTTCTTGTGGGCAACACAAACATGACAATACAACGACTTCACTTCATAATCTAAGATTTCGCCAGTTCGGACAGAAATAACAAACACAACTCCAATTTTTGAAGTGTGTCCCCGTTTTTGCCATGTTCCATCAACAGTCACCGCAACACTGGCAATTTCTTTTCCCTCTTCATCTAGCTCAATCTTAGAGGATTCTTCTTCTGCGACAATTTTTCGAAGGCGGTTGCAAGCTTCCAGCATGATGTTATGAGTACTGTTTTCTGCTACCTCTAGTATTTGTTTTTGTTGTTCATTGTAAGATCCCCTTGTTATTGGTGGTGGTAAATTCATTCTTCCACAAAATTTGGCAAGCTGTTCTCTGCCCGAGGTTTCCCAGACCATGGAAGATCTCCGGTTGACTTCAAATGTCCCCCTTTGCCAGGCAATTTTCGGCTGGAAAAGAGTTTTGTTTCAACATTGCAATCCGAGCATTTTAAAAACATGCTTTCTGCTAGGCCCGATCGCTCTGTATTATTTTGCCAGAGCTGAAGCCTTGATGATGGCCTTTTACACGCCTGACAAATAGCTGCTTCACTGATGCATTTGTTCAAGAGAGAAAAATCTTGAAGCTTGAAGTCACGAGCGATTTCCTTCGACTTTATAGCTCCAAGGCCCAGTTGCTTCGACTTGTTGCGAGTCAAGTTTCCTTGTTCTGACTCCATATTAACGAATTCACTGCTAAGTAATTTTTTTGCTGACCTGTTTTCCAATTCCTGTAACCTTGGCTTTGATTTTGGTGTGTTTTGAGGCTGGTCTGCAGACGAACTAGACTCCACGTGCTCCACTGATTCAACATGGCGTCGATCGCGAACTGCTTCTCCTCTCATTTCCCGAGCAATTTCTGCCGGCCTTTTGCCCAGAAATCCCTTTCTTTTCTTTTTATGAAACCTGGGCATCTTAACTTTAAAATGCAAATGCAAAAGCGATATAAAATTGACTATGAAACGGTTAAAAATGACAATAATTTGACTTTTTAAAAGCTCACACAATTCACTCACTATATTTCAGACTCGATTATGAGGACCCAAATGCATTCTGGGCGGTAAGATTGGACGGGAATATCTCAGGGAGGCCTGGAAGATAGAGACCGCGGTTTTTTTTTGAAAAAAACATAAATTGGGGGTCCAAAAAGTCCATAGCAACCAATCAAACAAAGGAAAACATTTCGTTGCTAAGGAAAAAATATTGAAGTGCTTGATAATAAGCATGTATTTTTAGTTAAAGGGGAGTTGTTTTCTAAATGAAAATCACGTATCTTGATTATTACTGAACTTTCAGAAACTGCCAAAAGTAAAAATTTGTAAAAAGAAATATTTTTGTTTTTTTTCCCACATACTGCCTCCTTCAGGTGTACAAATGGATGATCGTTATATATGCACGTAATAAAATGTTACAACGTCGTATGTATTAGTTTTCCTTTTTTTACGTTTTAACTTTTGAGTTTTTAATACCAATTACTGATATTTGTTGATCCGACAGCAGAACTTTTGTGAACGGTTTACTGCACTTTTTCTTCGACAATCAGAATGCACGAACGTGGATCGCAAATTCCGTATAAAATTTCTGTATATAACTTACATATGTTTCTCTGTAAATTGTCCAGGTGGTGTAAAACCATACACAGTTACTCTGATTTTAAAAAAACTTTTGGTTAAAACTAAGTTTTAAAACTGTCCCGTAATTTCGACCATCACACCAGACTTCTTCAGGGGAAGTGATAAAAATTAAAATTCTTATAAACAACAGCCTGTTTAAAAAAACAAAAAAGATTAAACTTAACCTTTAAACCCTTGAAAGTTTAAATATTCCTTAGGGAAATGCAAACCATCGTCCCGGTTCAAACCCCTTTCTCCGCAAACATTTAAAATTTTCCACGCCTCAAGAACTCATCTATCACGTCAATTCCCATTCGTAAGTAATATTTCAATTAAACCCACTCTATTAACAGGGCAAAAATTATCCCTTAATCAGCTAAAGAGCAGACCAGAGAAATGAAGTATGTAATATCTACGCTAGAAAAAACCGGCTACCCCAAACGCTTTATTCTCAAGTCAAGTAGGTCCAAGAAAATGTCCAAAAAATAGTTGCCCCGTTCTGCATAATTTTAAAGGCTGAATCTGAAAGTCATATTTGCGTTCTACTCTATGTCAAACTGAAAGGTACAACAGAACCTAATAGAGAATTCTTAAAAACAATGGTATAAAGCTTGCGTTTAAGCCACAGAAAACCATTAAAAAAATGCTCTCCAGACCAAAAGATCCCGTATATACTGACAAAGAAAATCCGGAGTAGAAATTGAGGACTTATTACATGTAAATTTCAAAAACTACAAAATTTTCTGCAGCTCACTCGAACAGCGAATTACCGAATTCATGATGACCAATCACAAACTTTAAATTGCTGATATATTAAAGCTAGGAAAGTTCTAATTTGTAATCGTTTAATGACTGAAATTGGTATCAAATTTATTTTAAATGTTAGTCAATAAAACCCGCCCCGATGGAGTTGGAAATTGGTCACTTTCAATTATCTCTTATGCCAAAATTCCGGAAATATTTTTCCGCGGTCTGAAGAAAATGTTCCTCTAATTTAAAATGATCGCGCTACATCCTTCAAAACATGTCAATATAAAAAACACTAGGTTTGCTTTTATGCCGCGCCGGTGTAATATTAATTTATTTTGCTTTCAAAAACTTGTCTTAAAAATCACTTCACAACTGACTGGCCGTTCACAGATAAAAGTTTTAAAACGGCCATAACCAGTATATTTTGTGAGTGGGAAAAACATTGCTGATTGTTTTAAGGTTTGTTGAGGGCCTTTTTTTTGTCCAGACTTTACAGAAATTTTATTATCTGTGAAAAAGTTGAAGGCTTTTTATTTTGTTTTTCGCGATAACTGACCAGCTGCTTATCGTAAACAAATTGAGCGCAATGTTTTCACCTTTTAAATATGACGTTTATTATTACTGCGTTGTCAAAATGTTTAATTAGAGGTTTTAATTGTGTTTATTGGGTATAAATTACATGTTTGCATTTTTTATCTCTCCCATCCCCACGAAGTCTCCAACGACCCCTCCCCTAACATTTTGTGATGTTTGGCAGATGAACTCCAGAGAGTGCACGATTAAAGCGACAACAATGAAACTTCGCGCTCAATGCTGAAATGGCCGATTCTTCTGTGGAAATTTCTTCGTGTTTAGAATCAACCACATCTGATGGAAGTGTAGAAAAATCAGAAGAAAAGGATTGTTATCCAAATGAAGTTAACTTACCGAGGAAACCTAGTGTTCTTAAGAGAGATGGAAAACATGGCTCCAAAAGAACATTGCAGAAATCAGTTTCCTTTAGCTCAAGACCAGAAGAGAAGAAAATAATAAACGGTTAGTAATTTCAGAGTTCAGACTAATTATTTTATTTGCTTCAGACAGTAGTAGAATTGTTAAAAACTTGTATGACTGATTGTGAGTTTGAACAATTTTCCCTCAGCCTCGGATTGTCTAACATTTATGCGGAGTGGCTGTGAGTTAATGAAAATCCGATCCAATTCCCGGCAGTACCAACGATTCTTTTCTGTCGATGAAAAATTCACTGCAATTAGATGGAAGCCTTCTTCGAAGAAACCAGAAAAAGCTAAGAGTAAGTTAATTTCAGGAAAAGTGTTTGTCTATTGTCCGTTTGAATTCCTTGTCAGGTGTGGATATACACTCACATATGTTATTCAGGCAGTGTGAATTTTTTGTAAAATTCTAAAGAGCTTGCTTAAAATGCATTAATATTTCTAAACATGGTCAGTTTTTGTTTTTTTTAAAAAAATATTAACTCTATGAATGTGTTTTTTTCAAGTCAATATGTGTAAACGTAAACTTTTGAAAGCGGCGTTTTTACGGCATTGGACATTTCCTTCTCGATCTCTGAAAGCAGTTTTATCCTCAAAAGAGGCACAGTACTGTATCTGTTGATATGATCTATGTAACAAGCGCAAGATCTTTTGCTTTGCTGAATGATCTCATAGTTGGATCCATAAGATAGGAGGTCGTGGAATGTACATAACTGGTTCATTAAGAACTTGCTTGGTCATCAGTTTGAAATTGGTTTCCGCGCACTCGCTGCAATATTCTGTGTGCGGGTCGATCGTGTGACTGTTATTTGATCTACCGTGAGACTGAAAATAGCTACCGCGCGCAATATCGATTATAAATACCTCTAAATTTTAGGACAAGCTACCATGTTTTATTCTATCACTGCTGTAGTGGATCATTTTTGTCTACTGACATGTAACTATTGCTAAATAGAATATTTCTATACAAAATGAATGCATTTTGATCGTTCCTAACATCTTGGTATGTTTACTAAAGTCATTTCTCAGCCAATATTGTTTGATGTTTACATTCATGTAGTGCAAATAAGATTCGTATTTCGTAAATTTTTTCTCCAACCTTCAGGCTGTGATTAAAATTAGTTATCAATCTTGTTTCTCTCTTTTGTGATACCACAGTTTTACTTTCTTCACCCATCTTCAGTTTTTTGTTAATATTATAACACGAATTGAATATTTTTAGGATTTCAACCTAATATTATGTTTTGAATGTCAAAATTTATGCAACAATAGAATATTCTTAGTCTTTCTAATTGATTATGAAGCACTGTCAATATCAATATCATATTTTCATGTTCAAGAGATATAAAAAATATTCGATTATATTCAGTCTGAGTGGCATTTTTGGGCACCAAAACAGTAGTATACTGTATCACAAAGATGTTATTCTTGGCAGCTCTAAACTAATGAAACTTTTGGATTGAGTTACACTAAATAAGGAATAGTTGTAAATACTATTTTTGCTACAAAATTTTATGTTGACTAATACGGAGATTTTAGTGATGACGATGGTAAAAAATCTTTTTCCTGCACGAAACTTATGGCGCTCTATTATCTTAATATCGATTATAATATTTTTTGCAGAAGTTAACAAATATCTTTGCTGCTAGCATGTGTTTAGACTCAAGAATCGGCAATTTAAAAGTACTATTTGATTTTTTGCGTAAAGTAAATCGATTTTGTTTAAAATATCGAAATAAAACGAAATTTAAGACATGACTTGTTTAAGTTTCATCTCATATTTTTCCTGTTTATTTATTATTTACAATTTTCCTGCAATATAGATATGTATATAAACATAAATCTAAGGATAAACGATCTAACTCGTCCGCATGTCTATCTTTTGTTAAATATATTGATAATATTGTCTAAATGTTCTTAAAATTTGCTTAGTATTAATTGCAAGTACTTGTGACCATTATTTTCTTTCTATTTTCACTTGTTACATTGTTTTTGATAAACAATTAACTGCAAATTGTAGTTCTTTAAAAAGTCTATTTTTTTTACCATCAGCACTTTAGATGCACTGACAATGCTTATCAGTAAGCAAATTCTTTTTATAATTTTTGTTTTTTTCCAGTTTAAAATGTTCTCTTTTTTCCAGTTCTCTATGAAATATGTTATTTTTTGAAAAAAATTATTCTTTTGGTATTATTGGACTAAAGACATCTGTGCCTTGTAGTGGTATTGGATGGTCTTTCTGAGCAGTTGGGCTGATAGCTGAAATTTATCAAGGACTGTTACAAGGCCTGGAGGACTGATGATATTTAAAATGTAGAGTTGCCAGAGGTGCACTTTGCAATCAGCCACAAGTCCTGATCGGTTATCATGTTATTGAGAATAGGGTTTCCAGCACATAGTTCATCATCTGTGCAGTCAAAAAAATTGATATGTGAACTTTTGAATTCAATTTAGCCATAATTAACAATTTTTCAGTGAATAGTGAGTGAATATTGCGGCTCGGTAAATATCAAACACTATTCACTGACACTGAGGGGAATAATTGTTTTAGTATATACCACACAAGCTAAATAACTAGCAGACCAAGGAGTAACTTTATTTGTCACATTATACTGGTAAATATAGTTTCTCAGTAGAAGTCGGCAACCAGCAGAATTCCACCGGCTGTGTGGACGAAGGTAGCCACCTTTAGTGGCTATAAAGTTTCTCTTTGACTTAAAAAATGTGCATGTAAAGACATTTTATATGTCTTATTCAAAACAAATTTTTGTATCAGTTTTCTGGTCAACAAAAATGAATGAAATCTAATATATTGGAAGCCATTTCTCCACACATGTGATAAATAATAATAATAAATAGTATAATAATAAATAATGATAAATACTTTATATAACGTCAATTGTGAAGGAAGTGGTTGTCCATTCTTCCTAGCCAGAGGCTAATGTTTAATTGCTCGACAGCTCAGATCTTGGCGTGAAAGTCAATTCTAAGGAGGGAGGAAAACCGGAGTACCGGAGAAAAACCCTCGGAGTCAGATTGAGATCGACAAATCTCAGCCCACGTGCGGACTCGATCCCGGGTCGTAGAGGTGGGAGGCGCGACTGATGACCACTACGCCAACCTGACTCCCGATGATAATTGACTAAAAATGTAGCTGCCTGTTGATACATTTTGGCCTCATGATGAAATTTGTACTGAAAACCCTGAAATGGTCAGACAAGAAAACTCACTCTGTACAATGTACGAATGGCAGTAAGCGATTTTATTGTAAAAAGATCTGCCGTGCCTTCTTTCCGGCAAATAAAACTTTTGCAGGCGCTTGTTAAGTTTGCTGCAGTGCCATTTCCTCAGTGGTTGAGTTAAATTCCTCCTATTATAGAAACCAAGCTGTGAAACATTAGATGTTAGTGCTTGATAGTTTTTGTAAACAAGGGATTGTTTTTTGATTTTTTGCCTTACCATAAGAGGTTGGAGAGATTAAATACAGTAACTCACCATTAAATACTGTTACACCAAACTTTGTTGCCATTTTTATGTTTTTTTGGAACATCCTCCTCATTAATTATTGAAAGAATTTCCTATTTGGAAACTGAAGCGAAATGGGAAGCTATTTTCAAGTTTTTCTTTGGCTGCTTGGAGTTGAATAGTACTTGGCTAATTTATAGTCACCTCCAAGCAAGCCAGTCAGTGTGTGCAAAAAGTATAATTATTCACTTGTGTGGTATATTTAAGAAATGAAACATGTTTTTTGTGTCTTCATAGCCTGGTGAAAACCGAGGCGAACATTTGGGAGAATTCGAGAGCAGATCAGTAAAAACCCGAGAGGCAGTCGAGAATTTTCACCTGCTCGAGAATTGTCACAAACTTTGCCGAGGTTTTCAACAAGCTATGGAGGCATGGACAACATGTTTTATTTCTTATATAAAATTATTATTAATTTTCAGTGTTAACAGAGAGAAAGACGATATATGATGTATGTACTGTAAATTTTCACAACTCAAAGACATTCAACCACATTAATTTTTTCATTTTCATTGTTCATACAACTAACAGAAAGGTTTGTTTTTATTTGATTTAAGTGTGATCTATAGCTTTTTAAATCAAGGGATTAAGTTTGGCAGCTGTTTTAATAATTGATTCAGTTACTCAAAATATATTGTTTCAATCTCATTGTTAAAGCTGCTTTAATTTACAGATCTAGACTTTTTTATTAAAAATATTAAATTAAAGTCATGCAGTGTCATCTTGGAAAAAAACTAAAATAATACATTATTTTTTAAAAGAATCTTAACATTTAATAGACCCTTCTTGCCAACTTGTCATTTGGTTTCTGTTAAGTGCTCTTGCCTTCCACACTGGTGACAGGCGCAGTTTTGTTGTAGAAATGATGGCTGTAGTTCATTAATTTTGTGTATTTGGCTAATATTATTAATAATTCAACAGACAAAATACTCTCTTGGCATGGCTATCGATCCTTAGGATAAAAAGCTTGATCACAAAAGTAAGATAAAACGTTTACTGCAAGTCAAACAACCTGAAAATTATTCCTTCCCAGTTTCTGTGTTTTAAGTTGAAAGCTCCTTTATTTATTTTTATTTTGTAAAGTGTGGAATAAGTGAAGTTAAAGGGATCCAAATAAAGATTTCGGAGTGGTAAAACAAAGCTTAATAATTAATGCTCAAAGCCTTTACTGTAGAGAACCACATTTTAATTATTTTGAGTATGAAAAAGGTTAAAATAAATGAGTCTGTTATCAACACAATAACACCCTTTAATTGCAAAATACAAAAAACAAAACATAAAATTTGAATGTTAATATGCCACTTATTTACTAATTTAATGGTGCTTGATATGGAAACAAAAGTTTCTATTCTGTTAAATTTTTTTTCACAAATAAGGCAACAGGTGTTTTAAACCTGTAAAGTTTATCCAAATAAAAATAAGAACATTTGAATGAGGCCTAATGCTACACTGTAGTGAAAATGTTTTTAAAAATCGTAGCTTTCAATTATCAAGGGCATCAGGGATAAAGGAAAAAATATGTCCGCTTAGGTTTTACATGTATACTAATAAAATAAGCATAAAAATGTGTAAAATGATAAAATTAAATGAAATAAACAAAACGAACAAACACTCAGACGAGCAAATGTGAATATGAAGAAATGAAGCTAAGATAGAACAAAGAGAGCAAGTAAGCTGTATTCCTTCTGGGGGGTGTATAAAAGTGTAGTGGTTATAAAAATGCAGTGGTTATAAAAAATGCCAATGGAAGAATGATGAAAGAAAGATAAGATATAAGATAAAACTTTACTTAACATGGTCAAGTACACTTAGCTGAATATACAAATATATCGCTAATTCTCAGGTGCTGCCACAACACAAAATTAATATTAATATTAATATTAATATATAATGAAGATAATATAGCAAATGATTGTAATGATTGTATGTTAAAAATTGCTGCGATATACTAACAAAAAAAAATCAAAGGGAACTGTGAATGAGTCGTGGATACATAAAACTTGACTTGTTTTGCAAACAGTTAAATTTTCTTTTAGAGCAACACATTTTTGGATACAGTTTAAAGGTCTTGGAACTATTTTGAACGGATGGTGTTGGGTGAAAAGTCATAAGATTTTATTTTGATTCTAAACTTAAAAAGAAACTTTTTTATAAAATGTGACTGTTCTTCAGCAGTTTGCGTCATACAAGTTAATTTGCTTCTCGAGTTGTTCATTGCTGCATTTGCCATTACTTCGTTAAGTAAATAGAACAGTTCCGGCATTATTTTGGAAAGTCGATATCAGTTGGTCTCACGTTGAATCATTGATTTTGTTTACATCTGAGTGAGTGGCAAATTGGCACATTCTGACCCACAGCAATAGTCGTTCCTACGCTTCGCGTATCCACGACTAAAAACCAAAATTTAAGATGTTCCAGGTTTTCGAGCTCCAGGACCATAGGACAAACCCTGCTTTAAACTCTCCAAACTAGGCTGGTTTATCCCCAACCCCTCCCCCCGGGGCCCATTACGGTACTGTTTGGTAGTGCAATAGTGATTAAAGGCGTCAAATTGTAACCAAGAATGAAATTGCACTTTGTCTATTGTAATTCCAGGGTCAAAATATCCAGGTCATATTACATAACCATTACGCTTTTACTGCTTTTGGTATTTTGTGTCGGAACCTGAGCCTTTCTATTTGCTATTCTATGCTCTCCACTGCAGCTAGTATTCAAGTTCACCTTAATTTAAGTAAAGGTCCGTGTAAGAACTAGGCAACCTCCCATTGTTCTGTGGCATTTCACTTTTCCCACACCAGAATGTTTAAATTTTCATACTGAAAATACATCAACCTGTGTACAACATAGTTTTAAAGTAAAAAGCAGTGAAACTCTATTTTAAAGCAATGCTTCTTTGTGCTATAATATTTTAGCCCTTTAAAGAATTTCAAAACAAAGGTAAAGAAAACCTTTTCACTTTCAACATTCCCCACATGGAATTTTTCTCAAGTTTAAAATGAGAAATGTTTCAAATAGAAAGGTTTGAATGAGTGAACTGGAAAGAAATACATTGGCTTACTTAAGAAGATATGGTGTATTTTTAAAATTTAGCCAATCAGATCAATGGTTTAACAATATCGCAATTAGTACTTTCTGCATTCCACTGCCGTTGACCTGCCTAGT
>JANCMA020172242.1:0-13747 GCA_024336925.2 Zoanthus solanderi | reverse complement strand
TACTTTTCATTGAACAAATTTGAGAGAATTTAACTTTTAATCTTCAGTAGTTGGCTTTGTTTGATCAATTCTCATTTCCTCATCACCAAATGTCATATTTTGTATGTGCTATATAAGGAGAAATTGGTTGTTGATAACTGACTGGCACTGAAAGGGTTAATCAACTCTAGGTTGAAATGTTTAGCTATTGTCGTCATTAGAGTAACAAGAGTCGGTTTGGGCATTAGCCTTTGGTCAGAGCTTTTACCCTTTTGGCCTTTTAGCGAGAGCTTTTGAACTTTTTAAGGTTCAGGATATATTTTTGTCTGCATTCAAATTTGCCTGCCCAGCCTTGTTCACGAACTTTAAAATCAAAGGAATGTGTTACCCAAAACGCGGTTGGACAGGCAAATTTAAATGCAGGGAAGAAAATAATTTAAACTGTCAAAAAAGTTTATTAGTTGCTCCGAAGAAGGGCAAAGAATCGAAAAGTCAACTTATTACTTTACTGAGGGCGATGATTAAATGTTCAATCTAGATTTGATTAAATCATGCAAATTATGTAAACGGTTTATTAATTTTGATGGCGTTAAACTAAATTTCTTTCCAGAATTTCCTAGAATAAGTAAAAAAATGTTTCTATGATTTTTTTCTGGTTTCTAGGAGCGTTTTAATTACAAACACTTCGTCGATCTTCACAAATTGTTAGAGAACGAGCCCCGTCAAAGATTAAAGTGTCTATATGGCCAAATTTTCTTTTTTCGGTTTTTGTATTTCTAGAATGCTTAGAAGAGTATTCTAAAAAAAATTTTTAATTCGTTTATATTTTCGCCACAAAATTGAGTTTTAAAGTTCCCTCGCTGGCCATGCCCAACAAAGATGACCGGGAGTCTGGGTCCAGAACAGGCCATAGCGTCGCTTCAGGTATCGTCAATTCTTCATTTCAGTGTTTCATTGTGTTTCCATACAAAATCAATCATTTTTTGGTGTAAATAATCCGGAAAATGATCGAGTTTGTATGGAAATACAATGAATCATTGAAATAAACTGGCGGGGAGAGTAGACGATTCTTGAAGTGAAGTTACGGCCTGTTCAGACTCCCGGTCATCTTTGTTGGGCGTGGCTGGCGCGGGAACTTTAAAGCTCAATTTTGTGGTGAAAATGTGACGGAATCGAATTTTTTTTTTTTTAAAAAATAATACTCTTCTATGCATTCTAGAGATATCAAAACCGAAAAAAAAAACATTTTGGCTACAAAGACACTTTAATAGCTAAAACGTTGATAGATATCGGACCAACCTCCTTTGATGCTTGCCGTATCATTAACTGCAACTCTAGCCACGATTTTCGAAGCGACCACTGATCTAAGTTCTACAACAGAAAATAAAATATTGTTGTGAAAACATGGTACAATTCATTACCAGATTTTTTGTTTAAAAATGTTTTATACAAAGCAGTTCATCATCAGTTTTAGAACTGGTGTCGGATTGTGCACTTAAACCATCCACATCCAATCATCACTCCAAACATACCACTGCCATTTTGTATCAGCCTAAGATAATTCAGTAGAATTTATCCCCAACTGAAAATAAGAACGGATGAGCTGTACACAAACAATAATCGAATGTCAGTTGTTGATAAAGATGCAAGATAAGGAAAAGTAACATTTAAAATTTGTATTTTGTGACAGTCAAAATATGGTGGCCAGAAAAGATCAGCAACGAGGACCTATGGAAGATGACAAATCAGGAACCAGTGGGGAGGCTAATTGGCAGAAGGAAATGTACTTGGATTGGGCACACGCTTCGAAAACAGAAAGCCCAGTTTATCAGACAGGCATTAACGTGGAACCCGCCTGGTAAGCGCCGGCGTGGGACACCAAGGAATACATGGAGGAGCGTAGAGTCAGAGATGAAGAAAGAGGGACAAAGCTGGATGAAGTTAGAAAGGATTGCTCCACACCGAAAACGATGGAAACTTATTGTTAATGGCCTATGCTCTGGGTATGAGTGAGAAGGCGATGACGATAATGACGATGACGATGACGACGATGATGATGATGATGATGATGATGATGATGAGGGATTTTTCCAGATGACTAGAAATTGGCGAAGGTCAAGAAGGGGTCTAAGTCTGGTTTGAATAATTATCGCCCGATTTCATTAATTTCAGTAGTTGCTTAACTTTTCGAAAAAGTTGCGTTTGATCAGTTGTATCAACACTTTGACCATAATAAACTCAAATCCACATCGCATTCAAATCCACAACTCTGACCACTGAGCCACGCTGCATCCTCGAAGCAGATAGATAACACAATGATTAATCAAAGGGCTCTTAGAGCCAGCTCATTCATGTAATGGACAATAATATTAAGCAGTCTAATGATTATATCATAAATTTTTCCAAATGATTTGATGTTATTTGTTTATTTATTAGTCTGTAGAAGCAGTTAAATTCTTGCACATGTGTATTTGAGATTTATCAAAGTTAATTTCCCATTTTTTAAGGGGGAGGGTAAGTGGCAAAAATTGTCATTTCCGTCTACGGTGAGAACTTCTGGCCCACATTTCGATCTCCATGATACTCATTCTTTGCATGACGCAAATAAATGAGCTAAAAAGCTTCATCATACAAAATCCCTTGACCTCCATATAGACGACACGCTTTCCTGGACAAAGCATATTGATGTACAGTCTAATGATTAAATAATTATAACTTTTTCCAAATGTTTTAATATTAAATTGTATTACAAAGAAAAAGGCATTATAGGCAATTTTAAGTTAAAAGTGACCGTGACCAAAATTCCTGGGTTCTGATCTCCATTCTAAAGGAAGAGTGACAAACGACCACAGAAGCTCTCGTCGAAGAGTGAAAATCGACCCTGAAATCTCCAGTTCTGATCTCCATTAATTTTTAATTGCAGAGAAAAAGTTGGACGAAATTCCCGGTTCTGTACTCCATTCCATACTAAAAGTGAAAAACTGCCAAGAATCCCTGGTTTAGGTTTTTATTCTTGCTAATAAGTGACAAGCGGCACAGAGATACCAGCTTCAGTCTCCATTCTTACTGAAGAGTGAAAAGGAAAAGTGGCACGGAGGACAGGATTCTAATCTCCATTCTTGACGAAGATTGATTTGTGCTGTGGACTGGGACCACAAAACAATTTGTCCAGTTCCTTGATCTTTCACTCTCCTGATCTTTCAGATAATTAAACCTTTCAGTTACAGTCAGTTATCAACACTCAACTTCTCCTTACATAACACATACAAAACATGACATTTGGTAATGAGAAAATGAGAATTGATCAAACAAAACAAACTACTGAAGATTAAAAGTAAAATTATTTTAAACTTGTTTACAGAAACGTATGGCCCCAAGTGGGAGAATTTAACAATAAAACTAGGACTAAAATTGTTAAATAACCCACACACTTCTACGAAAGCAAGGTAATGACCCGATTGCTGCACTTTGCCTTGGATTGTAGAAAGACTTATCATATTTAGAATTAATATTGTAAGTCCTGTGATTTTGTCCAATCTCCAAGTTTCCAACAATATTGTCACAAGATATTCATTCCGCAACTGATTGTCAATGTTTCCATCCCTTTCCTATCCAATCTTCTTATTAATTTTAGCATGGCACCTCAGCAACCTCCGGCCATATTGGATTTGAACCCTTTCATTATGGAGGTTGTTGCAAAAAAAAATAATTAAAAAGTTCAATATGTAAGTATTTACAGTTCATATTAAGAAACAATTTGGAAGAGCCCGATCCATGGGCGTTGCTATACATTACAACAATAGCCACCTTCTAGTCACAGTTTTATTGTTAAATTCTCCCAACTTGGGGCCATACGTTTCTGTAAACAAGTTTAAAATAATTTTACTTTTAATCTTCCATGCCCGATCCATGTCAAGAGATTCTTTATTAACTAGAAACATCCAGATTTAGAAACAACAAATCAATAATTATTTTCACTTTTGATTCTCTTTAAAACACACTTGTGCAAATTAATTCCATATTGAACTTGTACAAATTAATTCCATATTGACCTCAAGTAAATTTATTCCACATTAAACTTCACACTCACTCACTCACTATCCATTAGCGTCACTAATCCACTGAGTTCGCAGGTGTGACGTTGCATGGTTTTTATTTTGCTCCTCCACAAGGCACAATTTTCTGCGTCCTCCACTCTCAGGCCGGAGAGCTTGAGGTCATTCCTCAGGACCTCACACCAGGTCTTTCTTGACCTGCCACGGGACCTACGTCCACCAACATCCAGGGAACAAACCCTTCTAATCAATGATGTGCTCCACTGGACATGGCCAATTCATCTAAGACGCTTCCGTCTGAGGGCAACATCCAGATCATCAATGCCAAGCCTCAGACAGAGGTCCTGAGTGTTGATGACATCAGTATGTTTTACGGCACACATCCAATGGAGCATTGCCCTCTCATTCCTCAGAAGCCGATCCAGATCCGTTTGTTTCAGAGGCCAGCACTCACATGCATAAAGCATTGCACCCCTGACACAACTGCAGTAAACTCTGCCACGTGTAACTGTTTACTTAATTTTTTACTTTTACACTCATCTCTCTCTTTCCATTTATCATCCATTTTCCCCACTTTCACAGCTGGGTTGGACAGTTGATGGCTTAACTTTTACACTTCTAGCTCTCTCTTTCCTTTCATTGTCCATTAAATTTCCCCACTTTCACCATGTGGGACAGATGATCATTTTACACCATGGAAAAGAAAAAAAACAAGACTAGCAAATGAATGTAATCATCTTAACTCTTACACAGAATAATGGCTAATTTTAAAATTTTAGTGTTTTCTTTTTGTACTGTACCATGTGTAATTTAAATTTTAAAAAATTTCAACTACTAATAAAAGTTCTTTAGAAACAGTGACACAGATTATCATCAGCATCACATTCATTGAATATATACTTTTTAAATTATTACTGTTGTTTCCACCAGGTATAGTGCGAGGTTTCATCATCCTGTTCTTGACCCTTTGAAATCCAGTTTCAGGTAATTGTATTTTACCATCAGAATTTAGCTTTTTTTTATTAGTTACAAATATTTTTAAATAATTATAGATGGATGTATTATATACTTTTCTTGAAAGTCTTTGAATTTTCTAAGGCTTGTAAATTAAGGTTTAAGCCTTGAGTTGTCAGCAAATTGGAATATCCTCAAAAAATTTTTAAATGTATTTTGAATTCATTTATTTTTGCTAGCAGTTGCTGTACTTAGTACTCAATTTTATAATTTTCGTATCTTTGGTGTAGAACTTATTCGGAGAAAGGGGGGGGGGGAATATTATTCACCAGAATTTTGGGTGGGGTTGTGTCACTGTCCAGACCTTCACAAACCTGATCCTATTCTAAACTAGAAATGGCTGTATTTTGATATCCTGTTCTAAACTAGCAAATTGTGACCCTTTCAATTCAGTTTACATCAAAAACAACTAAATGGGACAATGGATACTCTGCTTTCTGTGTGTTCCAGGGAAAAGATAAAGAAACTGCACTGATTAGCAAATTAGTTCTAAACAGAGATCTGCCTGTGAATCACAAAAGCATTCACATACATGTATCAAAAACCCAGTCAAACCAATGCAACTCTCATTTGGAAAGTATTGTTGCACCCTGTACTAAACAGTTTGTAAATTAGGTAAAATTTTATATCCTGTTCAAGACAAACATTTCCGTGATTTATTTTTCCTGTTTTAAACTAGATGGTCTAAAAACCATACCCTGAACACAGGGCACATACCTATATTAAGTCAATATGTGGGAGTACCCCATTCCCCTGCCCCCTTGGGCACTTATTTGGGGTCAGCACTTATTTGAAACATGAGCTTTTGCAATGCAAACCAAGTTACAAGTTTTTTTTTGTAATGAGAATTTATTTTGCAAATTTACATTGAGATCACTGAAAGAGCAAGTACAAGATTCATTACATCTAGTTCCACCATCTTCTTTGGTCATCCTCGCTTCCTCTTGCCCTTCACTTCAAACTCCAATGCTTTTTTCAAAACATGCCCACCATCCCTCTGCAACACATGCCAATACCATCTCACTCCATTCCTTTGCCATCTGAACCACTGTTTCCCTCAATCCCAACATCTCCACTAGGTCCTCTGTCCTCTTTTTCTCCATCAGTTTTGCACAACACATTGCTCTCACCATTGCTTTCTCAGTTCTTTGCAAAATTGCCATTTCATTTTCTCCCAAACAAAAAGTGATAAAATACAAATGGAATATAAATTCCAGCTACAGCTGTATTAAATGCGAGTGCTGAAATTAGCACTGCATCGGCTACATAATTTAGGGGTTGCTCTTATTTGAGTTTTGGTCTCACTGGTGCTGCACTTATTTGGCAGCAAAATGCTTAATTGGTTAAATACAGTATTGAGACTGAGTTTGTACGACCAAGTAAACAATTATCACAGTTATGTGCACAATTTAACCAATTGTGAAAGAGAAGGCTTCATCATCTAATGAGATTCGAATCTGTGACCTCGGTAATACCTGTGCAGCACTCTACCAACTGATCTATGAAGCTACACTTGTAGCTGGTAAGGCAAGTGAATTCTAGTGGGTCCACAATACCACTTTGTGTTGTACAATGATTATTGAGACTGAATTTGCTAGTGGTGTAAACAGTGATGCTATGATTATCATAATATATATTGTACATATATTCATTTATTAATTTTTATAGAGTTTTCAATTGAAAATTGAAATTTAGACTTAACTCAGGAACCCTATCACAAATTATCACCATTGATCATCATCACCATCATCATCGCCATTATCAATAACATCACCATCATCATCATCACCATCATCATCATCACCATCATCATCATCATCATCATCACTAACATCATCATCACCATCATCATCATCATCATCATCACTAACATCATCATCACCATCACCATCATCATCGCCATTATCGATAACATCATCATCATCATCATCATCATCACCATTATCATCATCACCATCATCATCATCATCATCACCATCATCATCATCACCATCATCATCATCATCACCATCACCATCATCATCGCCATTATCAATAACATCATCATCACCATCATCATCATCATCACAATCATCATCATCACCATCATCATCATCACCATCATCATCATCACCATCATCATCATCACCATCATCATCATCATCATCATCATCACCCTATCATCACCACTGCCACCACTTTCATCATTACCACCATCTAATATATACAGAAAATGTTTGTTGGACCATGGACAGACTTGAACTCTCGACCCCTGGTTTACGTAAGTAGTGCTCTAACTGCCGAGTTACAGAGGAACTAAGACAGCCATTCATCGTTATCAACATCATTTTTATCATTTCCATCACCACTATCATTTCCATCACCACAATCATTTTCATCACCATCATTTCCATCATCACCATCCTTTCCATTATCACGATCATTTTCTTCCTCACCATCATTTCTATCATCATCAGTTTTTTTCATTACCATCATTTTCTTCATCACCTTCATTTCAATCATCACCATCATTTCAATTATCACCATAATTTCAGTTATCACCATCATCATCACCATCAGTTTTTTTCATTACCATCATTTTCTTCATCACCATCATTTCCATCATCACCATCAGTTTTTTTCATTACCATCATTTTCTTCATCACCTTCATTTCAATCATCACCATCATTTCAATTATCACCATCATTTCAATTATCACTATCATTTCCATCATCACCATCATTTCCATCATCACCGTCATTTCCATCATCACCATCATTTCCATCATAACAATCATTTTCTTCATCACCATCATTTCCATCATTTCCATCATCACCGTCATTTCCATCATTACCATCAGTTTTTTCATTACCATCATTTTCTTCATCACCTTCATTTCAATCATCATCATTTCAATCATCATCCCCATCATTTCCATCATCACCGTCATTCCATCATCACCTTCAGTTCAATCATCACCATCATTTCAATCATCATCACCATCATTTCAATCATCATCACCATCATTAATAATCATCATCACCATCATTAACATCAGTTCCTTCATTAGCATCATCTTCTGCATCACCTTCATTTCCATCATCACCTTCATTTCCATCATCACCTTCATTTCCATCATCACCATCATTACCATCAGTTTCTTCATTACCATTATTTTCTGCACCACTTTCATTTCAAACATCACCATCATTTCAATAATCACTATCATTTCCACAAGCCCAATTAGTTAAAACCGTGCGTTACATTCGTAAAGAAGACATTTCTAAGTATTTCTTAACTTTATCAATACCATTTTGCTGACTATAGATGAGTGACACTAAAGCAGTAAGAACTCTCTTTCTAGTAAAATTTAATAGCCCATTCACCGTCATGGGCTACTGATGCATATTCCATTTGTCCTTAAGGTCTAACAGACATTTTCGAATTTCATGTTACCGCTGACTACAACGACAACGGGTTCAATTTGTAAAGACTTAGCGTCAATATGGAGTTATATTTTAATATTAAATGTCAATGTAGTTTTGCATAAACTACAACTGTGTGTATTGTTGGAGGTGTAACTTCTCGCTCTTTCTCACTAGTAATCTTGAATATATAACAAAATGAGTCTGCAGTCATTTAAATCAGTGGCAGCTAGGAATTCGAAACTGGTCTACTGTTATAATAACAGGTAATCTAGAAACAAAACCATCAATAAAAAAGCAAAAACAGAAGAAATTAATCGCGATGCAACATTTTTAAAAAATGTTTTTTGTGCGTTTCTGGCGAGCAGTTATAAACAAAACCTTTATGGAAAATCATTCTTATAACTAGGTTTCTTGTGAATAGTAATACTACCATTAATACTTACTGATCCTTGACAACATAAACAGCCACTCTGTTTGGGGATTTCCGGAGGAGCTTCACCCAGGAGGTCGTCCGAAGGGGTTCCTCCCGGTCCAAAAACATTTAGTTCCTTAAAACATTCCATTTCTATCATCTGAGAAAGATAAACATTTATTGAGGCAATCCTTTTTTATAAGGAGAACTCAGGCTACGATTCGCTTCGAAACTGCAAACAAGCCCTGGATAAAATTTTAGCAGACAAAGTTGGTACACACAAATATAGTTTTAAAAAACCTCACTATTTTATATTTACTTTTAGAACGACCAAAACTGTAAATCGAAGTTCATTGTTTCAGCCTATAATTTATAGATATTACATTTTAAGTACGACACATAGGAATAATAAGCAAGGTTTCTGCAGCTCAAGAGCCAACTAATTTAAGACCTTTTAAAGCCGAAAATAAATACACTTACGACCAATTTTTCAATACAAAAAATCAGAAAAAGAAACTTAAAAGAGATAAGAATGCTAATAAACACTTTTTATGGTAAACAAAATCACACCTTCACAATAAATTTTATAACCGAATAACAACAAGAAGTCTGATCAACAACGGCAGATTCAGTGGTGTGGCGCAGTCAATGCAATGGTGGTCAAAAACGTGAAAGACGCAAACGTCCCGTTAAAATTGCTTCTGATATGCAGAAAGATTTGGCTGCAAGAAAAACTCACTTTCATTCGCATTACATATATATAATGCCTTTTAAGACCTCAAAAAGAAATTCTAGCAAATTTAAGAATTTTTTAAGGCCTTAAATCTGCAAAAAACAAAATAAGACTTTTAATGACCCGCAGAACCTGGTAAAGCCAAATTTAAAAATTTTTGAAACAACGGTTGCTTTACAAACGAGCTGAATCTCATCACCATCATCATCAATCAAGCATCAACCATCATCACTCATTCAATCATCATCATTCGATCAATCAGCATCAATCAATCATCAATAATTCAATAATCATCACTTGATCAATCATCATCACTTGATCAATCATCATCAATCAGTCAATCATCATCACTCGATCAATCAGCATCAATATTAATACATATTACTTATTATTTTTCTACGACTACCGTGCTAAGTTTATAGATGCGAGAGGCTTGGGTTAGAAAATTGAAAACAATATTTCAGCCAAAATTGAAGGGTTAAAACATAATTATAATAGTTTTAAGTTTCAATATCTTTCCTAAATGAAGTATAGGAGCAATGTTATCTCAAATGCTACAAAAACGAGTATTTTTACAAAACTAAAAATTAGCTACAACTCATCAAAGAGCTAAATCTTTAACATGATGCATTCATTAAAGGTAATACCAAACTTTGCTTTAGAGCACGCAAAAAACGTCTTATTTTATGACGTTTCGTCAACTGGTTCTGTGAGACAAGAACGTGACCATGACCGTAAGTTAAACTTAAGTCTAAATATTAATATATTATTTATATTATCATAATTATTATTATATATTATTGATAACTAAATCATTTCTATTCTTCAAGACAAATAATATCCAACGGTTTTGCTATATTTATAAAAATTTATCACTTAATTTAAAATTTTAAGCGAGACTAGTTTTGACAAGTTAAAGCTTACCTCTGTCTGCCACGGTATTGAGACAGAGCCTGAAGCAAACTTTCTGTAAAATTCTTCATCGGTATCGTCAATATGAACACCTTTGACGGATGAAAATTGCTCTATGTCGAGAACATCCTTGCAGTAGACTGCCCTTGGCTAAAACATAATGATTTCTGAGGTTAAGCTCATAAAACGAATAACACGTAATTAAGGGGCGTAGCCAGCATTTTTAAGAGGGGGGAGGGGGGTTCCATATCACCATAAACTGTTTGGTCGGTGATAAATATCGCAGTGAGGTCGCTCAAAAAATCGACACAGACCACTGAGCACTGTTGGGAGTAAATAGCTACTGATTAGCGTTTTAGTATGTGTTAAGTCATCCATCATGGTGGTACAAAATACAAAAGGTTTAGCTAATAGCTAATTACTTTTCTGAGCCTGGTAGCTCATGGGAGCAAGAACTTATCTTCCATTTCTGTAGCGTTAAGCGGATGAGAATCTTTGACCCTCCCTGGTTGGGACACTAATCCATCGAGGGTTAGCTCTCACCAGACGCTGGTACTTATTTGCAGACTTTGGAAGGACAGAAAGCAAAACTAGCTTTGGCAGAAAAGAAAGTTATACATAAATCAAAATCTTGTCAGAGCCGGGAATTAACCTTTGCTTGCTGGATGTGATTTAAATGAAAAACATCAAGTATACATAGCACAAATGAGCAAGTAACTTACCTGAAGCCACTAAAGTGGGCACTAAGAGTAAGGGCACGTTGGTAGCAGGAATCGCCCCTTAAATTTACCATTAAAAGCTGGCAAACAGGCTCAGGTTTCAACAAAAGATGAATAACAGTGCATGTGGGAAGTTGCTTAAATTAAAAACATCAAGTAAAGATAGCACAAGCTAGTAGCTAACTTTTAAGCCATTAAAATGGGCACTAAGGCCACGTTGTAACAGGCATTACCCTTCAAATCTAGCAAAAAAATAGTAAGCCAGAATGTTAAAGCCAAGGACAGCTGTTTCTGCCTTTCAAGTGGCTTCCAGTAGGCTACTAGCACATATGCACTATATACATTTAATAATTATTATATGCTACATCCCACAAGCATGATATATTTTTGCTGTTCCTAATAAAACTTGAGAAACTTATGGTAATAAAATTACAAGACATCAAAAATTAACACCGTAAGTACTCACTATTGTACAGCATGCCAACATAATTAAGTTAACTTTGGAGTGAAGTATTCAAATCTAGAGAAAATTTTCGAATTTCGAGTGACGTTTTTCGAACAAGGTTTCAAAAGACATTTTTAAACTTGCAGTAAAATTTTCAAATTCACTTACATCTGGTATGAAGGGTGGCATAACCATGCCAGCCTCCAGTTGTACAAGGTTGATAGCCCTAAAAAATGAGTGAGCTTTGGCCTCATCTGCTCTTTCTTCCCTGGTGCCTAGTCTATTACTGGGTTCCTTTTGAAGCAACTGAGAACAAAAAAAACGGACAAGTAATTTAGACAACACAAAGTTGAACAGGGAAGAATAAGGATCACACAGTCATTTCCAGCATTTAAGCCTTTCGTCAGAGCAACTGAACATGCTAAGAAAAGTCAAGGGTTTATAATATGCAATCTCCATTCACTGTCCAAAATCTGCACAGACCATTGGTTCAAATCTAACATACGATTTTCCTTACATGCCAACAACGTCACAACTGTGCTTAAATTTCAAAAAAGCATAATTTCCATGTGTTGTTGAAAATAGCCGAGTCCGCAAAACTTGCAGAAGTACAAGAGGACGAATTTCAGAAATTATAAATAACTTAATCCCAAAATGTTCAAAGCTATAGATAACGTAGATTGTTTCTATTTTTAAATTAAAGCTTTTATAATTTTATTATTAAAACTGCAATTTTGTGTTCACTTATTTCGTTTCGTTTTGTTCAACTTATAACTGGAGCAGTCACTGCAAGGATACTTATTTAATAGCCCATTTCCACGGCTGTAACATTGCCGTGGATCAGCTACATCTTAATAATTTGTGAATTACAGTACTACCAAAAATCATCAGCAAATAGACCGCCTTCTGTTGCGACTGGATCACCTTTTAGAAAACAATGATACATTCCTGTCACTGGAATGAAACTGTTCAGTCACCATCATCACTGAACTACGAGAAGTTTTCTGAAAGCATTACGAAATTCCGGACAAGTACATCTCCTTGATAAAAGCCACATATGAGAGAATGTCAAACAGGGTTACCCATGATTATAGTTCACTTGCCTCAAAAATGTAAAGTTACTATACTGCCCTTTCTCTTGCCATTAGTAATTGATTGGGTGGTTATAACAACACCAAATGAAAAAAGAATAGTAAGTTTGGGAATGCAACCAGGTGGCATATCGAAAAAAAATTTTGTAAAAAACATAACTCTGGTTACTCCGGTTAAAAAATTGATTAAAAACTAAGTTTTAAAACAATCCCGACCTTTCGACCGTCTACTGGTCTTCTTCAGGAGAAACAAGAACGTCTCCACAAGCCTTTTCTCCACAAACATTAATCTCCCACGGCTCAAGAACTCTTCTATAACGCCAATTCCAACACGTACGTAACACTTCAACTGAATCCCACGCTAGTGAATGGCCTCGTTTTTTTTAACGTGTTCGGCTAACGCTGATTTTTTGCTTTCCAACTTGAAAACAGCTTTCTTGTGTTCTTCTTTTGTGCCAAGTTGTCGTTTTGTTTCCCAGATATAACTCTTATCACAGTTTAGAAAAATGCTTTTCAATGGATCCGTGGGTACAGCTGGTCGACCTTGAGTTTGCTGATGACCTGGCTTAGTTGTCTCACAATCAAAAACTAGATGCAGGCTAACTATATCGCCCATTCTTTCGTCGCTATAGTGATTGATTGGATGATGAAAACAACGACGAATGGTAAAAGAATGTTTTTCAATGGAATCCCTGGGTACAGCTGGTCGACCTTGAGTTTGCTGATGATCTGGCTTTGTTGTCTCACAATCAAAACCAGATGCAGGCTAACTATATCGCCCTTTCTCTTGTCGCTATAGTAATTGATTGGATGATGAAAACAACAACAAATGGAAAAAGAATGTTTTTCAATGGAATTGGAATCCCTGGGTACAGCTGATTGACCTTGGTTTGGCTGATGACCTGGCTTTGTTGTCTCACAATCAAAACCAGATGCAGGCTAACTATATCGCCCTTTCTCTTGTCGCTATAGTAATTGA